>OZ035883.1:59029910-59325649 GCA_964034835.1 Muscina levida
ACGGCACTACGTACAATAAAAGTTTCCAATTCATCAACTCAAGTTTTAGGAACTCTTGCATTACTAACTAAATGTTAAATTTTACATTCATGAAGTGACGGATTACACTATGCAACACCAACCGTTAGTATTCACAATAAATTTTTAATATATTATGATCAGTACAATCCAGAACTCCTTCGAGAATAACAGCTACGCTCTGGGGTCTTTCCTAGACATCATCGAAGGAGGGAGTCAATCTTACAATCATTACATTATCTAGGTGTTCAGTGACTCGACAGAGCTAAATGAGGCGGGGGTCACAATTGCTAGGCACGTTAACAAAGGAACACCTTACTGAGGAGTTCTGTCTCCACTTTTATGGTTAAAATAGGTCTATTAACTGCTTCTTGAATTAGATATGGCCAATATGGGGATATTTGCTTACACTATATTGGGTGAAGTGTTCAAAACCGAAAACCGTCCAACCGGTTTTTTTTCTTCGAAACCGTATGCCGGTTTCTTCAAAAATCTCAATTTGGAATACCCGGTGTAACCGGTTTTTTGATGTCGGTTAACTGGGTTTTCAACAAGGAGTATTTTCACAGAACCTGGCCAGGTTAATTACACTATGACACAAAATCAAACTTTTTGAAAAACACCCGAACGTGACTATATAGGTTCGATAGTACAACCGGAGCTGAGTAAAACCCTAGCTCAGTTTGGCTAGATTGGCTACCAAATTTTTTTTTTTGCCCCCTAAACTTTTTGAAATCCCTTGGACCCCTTGAAAAAAGGTGACATCAATTGTTGGCCAACAGTTTCTACAGTTTTTAATCTAGCTCTTTCTCTTCTTCAACAAAGTTTTAGCTAATAGTCCACTTAAGAAACTGATATAATAAAATTTCCCAAAAAAATTAGACTTCCCTCGTTTATTTTCAAAAAACTTCGATAAAAATTTTAATTTTTTCACTTTTTTAAATATAAGTCGTAGGGAATCCAGATTTTTTGCATACTCTATTCAGTGAAATTGTAGTTTAGGTAACACCGAATAACTTTTCTGAACAAACCTATGCAATCTGAACAAGTATAGGGATATTAAATAGCTCTCAAAACACACTATCTACTTTAAACAAATCAGTTTTTTAGGAGTTTTGGGCCATTGTGCAATGTTTTTACTTGCTATCTTTACCAAAAACGTACTTATTGTAGAACTGAATAACTTCTGTAAACAACCAATATGATCGGAATACTCCACCCCCTTAATTGTTCACAAAGAGCATTAGGGTGTTCCTTATATGGCATTTTTTCGAATTTCGTTAAAAATATGTATTAATCGCGATGTTGGTCATCTGTCTTCACCTTACGTTTCTTTTTGTCAATATTAGGAATATATTGTGAAAAATTTTGTATCAATAGTTGGACATTAGGGTGTGCCGCAATGAGGTTAAAGTATGAATTTGTTCTCAAATCAGTTTATTGCCGCTGAGTATTTTTCTTTCGTATATAGACTAAGTAGTAACAAGCCGTTCTATAGCTGAAATAAAGACCTAAAATAATATGTGTTTGCTTTTACCATATCTCTTATAGATGCCGAGATATTTGATATAGAAGAGGGGGTATTTTTAAAAAAATTATTAAAAATGTTGAAATTGAATTTCGATGTAGATTTTTATGGGCAATTATATATTTCAACTTTTAAAGGTTAATCAAGTTAAAATCTATATGTTTAAAAAGTAAATGTGTACATTATCACTATCTCCATCAATTCTCTAGATATCAGGCGTTAAAAACGGAATTTTTGATTGTATGCATGTCTAATGAACTTTTGTTCCATCTGAATACCCATTGAATACTTACCAATAACGATTTTTATATGATAAAAATAAAAAATCCCCTCAAAAGACCATTGGATATTAATGGTTTTGGTGACATTTGTAAGCATACACAATGGATATACAGGTGAAACAAAAGTTAAGTAGTCATTGCTATGCTTTTTAAGCCCGTTACATCTCGAGAATTGATAGAGATAGTGATAATATACACATATACTTTTTAAACATATAGATTTTAACTTGATTAACCTTTAAACGTTGAAATATATAATTGCCCATAAAAATCTACATCGAAATTCAATTTCAACATTTTTAATAATTTTTTTAAAAATACCCCCTCTTCTGTATCAAATATCTCGGCATCTATAAGAGATATGGTAAAAGCAAACACATATTATTTTAGGTCTTTATTTCAGCTATTGAACGGCTTGTTACTACTTAGTCTATATACGAAAGAAAAATACTCAGCGGCAATAAACTGATTTGAGAACAAATTCATACTTTAACCTCATTGCGGAACACCCTAATGTCCAACTATTGATACAAAATTTTTCACAATATATTCCTAATATTGACAAAAAGAAACGTAAGGTGAATACAGATGACCAACATCGCGATTAATACATATTTTTAACGAAATTCGAAAAAATGCCATATAAGGAACACCCTAATGCTCTTTGTGAACAATTAAGGGGGTGGAGTATTCCGATCATATTGGTTGTTTTCAGAAGTTATTCAGTTCTACAATAAGTACGTTTTTGGTAAAGATAGCAAGTTAAAACATTGCACAATGACCCAAAACTCCTAAAAAACTGATTTGTTTAAAGTAGATAGTGTGTTTTGAGAGCTATTTAATATCCCTATACTTGTTCAGATTGCATAGGTTTGTTCAGAAAAGTTATTCGGTGTTACCTAAACTACAATTTCACTGAATAGAGTATGCAAAAAATCTGGATTCCCTACGACTTATATAAAAAAAAGTGAAAAAATTAAAATGTTTATCGAAGTTTTTTGAAAATAAACGAGGGAAGTCTAATTTTTTTGGGAAATTTTATTATATCAGTTTCTTAAGCGGACTATTAGCTAAAACTTTGTTGAAGAAGAGAAAGAGCTAGATTAAAAACTGTAGAAACTGTTGGCCAACAATTGATGTCACTTTTTTTCAAGGGGTCCAAGGATTTCAAAAAGTTTAGGGGGCCAAAAAAAAAATTTGGTAGCCAATCTAGCCAAACTGAGCTAGGGTTTTACTCAGCTCCGGTTGTACTATCGAACCTATATAGTCTCGTTCGGGTGTTTTTTTCACTGTTGCACTGTGTTATAGGCAAATTGGCAAAGATGATGCTTTCATTGAAATTTCCTTATACAATACGAAAAAGTTTGAAAAATGTTATTAGATGAGTTTTTCTCTTATCTTGAAATGGGTATTATGCAGTCCGTATTCATATCTGCATTTAAAGTTGTTTATATGAACATCGGCGGCCTCCCAGCCATTGCAAGGTGATATTCCAACTATATCTTAGTGATTTCACAAATATTGTATGGGGATCGCAAATTAAGCCCTTTTTCGCGATTGGATGCTTAGTTTAGGAGATGGCGAAAATGGAAAGTTTTTTTTTGTGCACACGGATAGCATCCCACCCATTTTAAGTTGAGAGGAAAGTCATCTAGCAGCATTTTCCAAATAAATGTTCATGTTGCATAAGGAAATTTCAAAACTTTCAATTGTCGCTATCTTCTGAACTAAACATCCAATCGCGAAAAGAGGGCTTAATTTGTGATCCCCATACAATATTTGTGCAATCACTAAGATATACTTGGGATATCACCTTGCAAAGGCTGGAAAGTTGTCAGGCTTTATATAGGCAACTTTATCTCCTAAACTAAGTGTCCGATCGCAAAAAGGAGCTTAATTTATGTTCACCATACAATAGTTGTGAACTTACCAATATACAGTTGGTATCAAATCTTGTAATAGATTGGAATCTCATCTCGAAATGAGTGGGAAGCCGTCGATATTCAAATGAATTACTTTGTTCCTTTATTTCCTATACTAAGCGTTCAATGGTAAAATTTGTGGATAATTTGTGATTGTTTGGTTAAACTGGATATTAATTGAAGCAAATTAAATTCAAAGGATTTATGTTTTGATATTCATATTTTGTAATATTTAATTGTATATTTGCTTATAATGTAATTGCAACCGAAATGGGACCTACTGACATCTTCCCTTACATTGTAAGCGAAAGCGCACCGATTAAACGGCCTATGACACTCCCGTGTAAATGTAAGGCGATACATAAGCGAGACAATCATCACTGATTGCTACTAAATATAGCGATTACGTAATGGGTATTTTTACCGCTGGGTACCTATCGATAAATGATACGAAGTACCTATTTAGTAATCCTTGACATCAGTATGACATTGTAAGCGAGGATCTAGGTACTTAGAATGTAATGCGTGTGTAGTGTATAAAATATCCACTGATTATAACTCCGATTAAAATGTCAACTACTGACATCGTCACTTACTTTATAATTAAGCGTGTTATTAAGCTCCCATTAAACTTCCCATATAATGTAATTGCAGCCGAAATGGGACTTACTGACATCTTCCCTTACATTGTAAGCAAAAGCGCACCGATTAAACGGCCTAAATGTAAGGCAAAACATAAGTGAGAGAATCATCACTGATTGCTACTAAATATAGCTGACATCAGCGATTACGTAATGGGTATTTTTACCGCTAGGTAATTGAAAACCACATGCCTGATATAGTCGGCGCAGCGACGACACGTTGTCAACTGCCTGCTGTACAGACAATTGTTTGATACAGTTTAACAGTCAAGTATTGAAGTGCGTGGGCGGCGCCTCGGCACTTTTTCCCAACAAGGACTGTCAACAGGTCATCAGTACCACTTTGTAAAATTTTCGTATCAAAAGGTCTATTAGAAAAGCCGTCAGAGCGGTCTTTCATATGGGGGCATGGCACCGCCCAACAACAAATACAACAAATCTAATCTTCATACCTCAGGTAGTTCATGAGATATATCCATTTAAAATTTTTAATTGCATGGGCGGTACTACGCCCCTTTATCCAATCACAACCAAGTATAGCCAGGTCATCAGTACCATTTTGTAAAATTTTCGTATCAATTGATAACTTTTTAACAAGCCATCAGAGCCATTTTTGAAAATGGGGCATGGCTCCGCCCTCTTCCACCTTGGCTGCAATTCATACTGTATCAACAACACATACCAAATATCAGCTTTATACCTCTTATATTTCATGAGATACAGCCTTCTAAAGTTTCAAGTTTTATACCACGCCCACTGATCTGATCCCGCCCATTTTTGGTGCCACTCCCACTTGATATATCAATAATGGAAGTACTCTATTTTCACTACCGACCACACAGCTGCATTCTGTGAACATTTTAAAAGAGCGGTCAAGCCTTTATACGTACTCAGAATGTTTTGACATACGAGCGCTTTTTGTGTTGTTTATAGTAACTTAAAAGATTCATCTCAGCCCAAAAATGGAATTAAATCATGAACATTTTCGTGCGATTATTTTTTACAACTTTCGTAGATTAACTCAGCAACAGTGCTTGGATGAACTTAATTCAATTTTTGGCAATGAAGCTCCATTAAGGACCAGTGTTTATCGATGGTATGGTGAATTCAATCGTGGTCGTAGTTCACTCCAAGACGAATTTCGTGAATGTCTTTAAAAATCAGCTGTTGTTCCGAAAACCATTGATACTGTGCACGAACTGATTTTGCAAGATCGTCATGTGGACCTATCGTGAGATTGGGACCTTAGGCATTAGTGGGACCAGCATACATTCAATATAGCATAAATATTTGACTGTCAAAAAAATTTGTTCGCGTTGAATCCCACACAATTTGTCAATCGCTCAAAAAAGGCTCGTGTCGATTGGTCGAAAGCAATGCTCCAAAAATACGATTGCGTGGCTTCGAAACACGTCTATGACAACGTGTCAGGTGATGAATCCTGGAATTACACGTATAAGCCTGAAATTAAACAGCAGTCAATTGTATGGGTGTTTCAAGGTGAGCCAAATCCAACAAAAGAACTGTGAAAGCAGAGAGGTACACAACCATTTGTTTACCAGTTGTCTTCCAAGAAATAAGGAAAACCAACCGCCAAAGACGGATCACTCTTCACCACAAAAATCACTACTCACACTCGTAAAATGAAGATGTGACTTTCTTTCTTACGATAGCAGTATATATATATATATAATCTGGGCACCGGGACCCAGCGACATTTCGTGTAATTGCTTAGCAGAAGAGATAGCTAGACAAATTACTACGACACAGATTTTTTATAGAACCTCCACTCTCTGTAGATAATGTATGGATAAAGGTTTCAAAAATCTTAACGCGCTGCTCAATTGTATACCTCTCCATGGTTGAATTTGTCAAACACTGAAACAAAGAAATGTCAAATTAAGTTGGGCAATGAACTTGACATTAAGTTGTGAATCAGAATTAATATTGTGCATTATAGTGGGACCACGCATCAGCCTGAGTATAGCTTCAAAACATGCGGGGGGCTTGACAAAACTTAAATCATACGTCCATTTTTTTATATTTTTGCAAACTTTTAGCGTTAGTACTTTTGCGAACAAGTGCTGTCTGTTTGCGTATGTACTTTTGTAAATATGTAATTCATTTTATTTATACATATTTTTTTATTGTACCACACACACACTCACTCACAAACACATGCAACTAATATGTTCATTGATGTTATCTCTCTTTTTGCAGATGCTTTGATGGCGGAAGTCTACGAAACACACTTACGCGGTCCGGGTTTTGTTATGGAACCTCCAGGCCGTGTTGAGTTTTCAAATTCCTCGGGCGGCTGGCTGGATTGCTCAGCCTCGGGCAGTCCTCAACCGACCATTGACTGGGTGCATGCAGACGGCACAGCTGTAACGGAAATTCATGGTGTACGCCGGGTGCTGCGCAATGGCACTTTGGTGCTGCTGCCATTTCCGGCTGCCGGCTATAATCAGGAAGTGCACAATACAATATATCGGTGTGTTGCCAGTAATAGTGTTGGGCGCATTGTGTCTCGCGATGTGCAAGTCAGAGCCGGTATGTTATCAAAGTGTCGCGTTCTCCGACCCATCTATGCGACAAACTGCAATGAAGGGGCGGCGGGCACGAAGACAACTTGTATACGTTTTATTAATTGAATCAATTTGTTGTGTTATTCAATTATGTTGATTTTTCGAATTGCAACAATTTGCTCCTCCATAAATATTTTCTTTTTTTGCTATTTGTTCACTTTTATTTTTTGCATTTTTTTTATTTATTACATTATATTTCCTTGTAATATTTTCATCTTCTTGTTACGTTTCGTTTTTTTTTTCTTTCTCTCCATTCGTCACAGTCGTTGCACAGGCTTATAAAGTTGATGTGGAAGTTTTATCTGCATCTCGAGGTTGCACCGCCATTTTACGTTGTGTAGTGCCCACGTTTGTAAAGGAATTGGTTCGAGTGGTCTCGTGGGTTCATGAACCTGCTATCTACATATATCCATCACTGCAAGGCGGTAAGTGTGCTATTACCCCCACTCACTCCCTACACAACTCGCAATACCACCCGCACTGACACGTTCGTACACTGATCCATCTATCCAACCATTCATCCATCCAACAATCCATCCATTCATATATTAAATTATGTATACGAGAGGGGAGAAGAATAAAAAGCACGTACTAGAATGATTTTTACGTTTGTTATTGTTTAACGTACGCCAGAGTAGATGTTTGTGACGGTACGGCGGGCATGTTTCTTGCTGCAGGGCGGAGACGGAAGAGCTTGAAATTGTAATGCTCATAAGGTTATTTGCATGCACAATAAAAATCCCGACGTTATTTGTTTAAACGTAAGGAATTCGATTAATATTTTACATTTTGGTAGAATTGCATTGCATTTTGTTAATTTGAAAATATTATTCATGTAGACTTTTATGTGAGTGGGGTAGTTTATGTAAATTTGGCAAGCGATTTATCTTATCATGATTAACAGCAGAGTGGCAGCGTAGCAGAGTCAATGGATATCATTGGACTTGGCGTTTGGGGGCATCGATATATTTGATATATCGTAGGTGAAGTCTCAACACTAATTTAATTTGTTATTAAATATAAATTACAAATTATTTAACTAATTTGTGTGTAAAAGTGGGATAATGCTTTGTAAGAATTACATTTCTATAATAATGCGTGCTGTGAGCAAACGATATAGAAGAAAAGGCAATGAAAACAGCTTGTGTGGACAAGAATAGAGAGCAAGGATAAAGTAAAATGCAGGTCTAAAGTTGAAGCTTGAAAATTCTACCAAGCAGTGTAATATATTAGATTTTGAGCTGGGATCCCTACATGTAAAGGCAGAGAAATCAAACTGGTGAAGAACACGCAGGATAAGCTACAAATTTGGAGGAAACATTTTCGTATTGTGTTTATTCCCAAAGGCAGAGCAAGTGACGAAATCAGACCAATCATTAATGACGGCCACGAGGTCAGCTCGTCAATTACACGGTTGATAAATATTAATAAGGCCGTGGGCAATTAGCTTTGAGCGAATAGTGGTGAACTGTTCTTTTGAAGCTATCCACGAACCATACCATTTTTTATGTCTTCATATGAGTGGAACAGATCGTCAGCCCAATCATGCGCCATCCAACGGACAAATTGACAATCGGACGACGCCATATCTGAAGAAAATAGCGGTAGGGATAGGACTTTCTATTTCTGAATTTCTAGATAGACTTTAACAGGTTCAGCAATGTGCTATTGTACAAGGTTTTCCAATGAGAGGTGTTATTGTGAATGGCCCGATATTTCGGTAGCTTTCATTGCTAAAAATGGTAAGATACACGCTTCATCAACGCATTGAAATTATTAAAATTCACTACAAAAATGGTAAGATCTTGCAGTCACAGTTCGCAAAACTAAAGCATTTTTTGGTCGTCGTGAAGCACCATGTCGGACCGTAATTCAGAAATTGGTGGAAAAATTCGAGCCGTTGGGACAAGTTAGTAATGTGAAGAATAAAACCCGTGCACGTCGCTCAAGAACAACTGAAAATATTGCTGCTGTAGCCCAAAGTGTTGAAGAAAACCCAGGTTTTTCCATTCCTCGCCATTCTTTGGAATTGGGCATTTCACAAACGTCATTACGCGGTATTTTGCATAAAGACTTGAGTCTTAAGGCTTAAAAAGTTCAGTTAATACAAGAAATCAAACCGGTCGATCATCAACAACGTCGTGTCTTTGCTGATTGGGTTCCTGAAATGCATAATGAACATAATCCGGAATTCCATTTAAAAATCATCTTGACTGATGGGCCCATTTTCACCTCGGTAGCTAAGTCAACATTCACAATTGCCGCATCTTGGGCTCGGAAAACCCAAGAGTTATTGTTTAGAAGCCTCTCCATCCTCAACGTGTGACTGTTTGGTGCGGTTTATGGTCCGGCGGGGTCATTAGACCTTACTTTTTCGAAAATGAGGTTGGATCAACAGTTACGGTGATTGGATTGCTCTATTGAGGGATGAATAATGATTTTTTATGGTCGGAGTTGGATGGTATTAATCTGGACAACGTTTACTTTTAACAAGACGGCGCTACGTGCCACACAAGCAACGAAACCATTGATATTTTACGAGAAAAGTTTCCGGGCCGTGTTATCTCTCGAAGTGGCGATCACAATTGGCCACCGAGATCTTGTGATTTAACACCTTGCGACTTCTTCCTTGGGGGCCACCTGAAAGATAAGGCCTTCAAACACCTTTTTCGCTGGAGCATTTACATCCATCCTGGCAACATGTCCCAGCCATCGAAGTCGTTGGATTCTGACTCTTTTAGCTAGGTCGATGTCGTGGTAAAGCTCATACAGCTCATGGTTCATACGATGGTGAAACTCGCCTTCGACACAGATAGGTCCATATATTTTTCGGAGTACTTTTCTCTCGAATACTCCCAGGTTTTGTATGTCCGTTGTAGTAAGCACCCATGATTCGGCAGCATACAACAGAACAGGTAAGATAATCACCTGGTACAGCTGTTTCTTAGTATTCCGAGATAAGGTGGTGTTACTAAAGTGCTGCCGAAGTCCGTAGAAACATCTATTGGCTAGCACTATTCTCCGTTTAATTTCTTGGCTGACATTATTTTTCTTGTTGACGAAAGATCCGAGGTAGGTAAACTCGTCGACTACCTAAAAACAATAATTGTCAACGTTCACGGTGCGTCCCCATCGAGAGGACTCTTCGTTCGTCGAAATCATTATTTTTGTTTTGTCCTCGTTGACCGCTAAACCCATTTTTGGTGACTCCTTTTCTAGTGATGAGAAAACTGCAGTACCATGCCGCAGATTTCGGCCAATGATGTCTATATCATCGGCATAGGCTAGTGGCATGTGGCTCTTGTGGAATATGGTGCCAGACATGTTGACACCAGTCTTTCTCATCGCCCTTCCTGAGACCTCTTTCCGTGTTGAATGGTTCAGACTGATCCTTACCAATCTTAACCGAGGATTTGGTGTTGTCGAAGGTACATTTGCAAAGTCGAATCAGCTTTGCAGGAATACCAAACTCAGACATGGCCTCATAAAGCATATTCCTTATCGGAGAGTCGAAGGCAGCTTTGTAGTCGACAAAGAGGTGGTAGGTGTCGATGTGCTTTTCATGGGTTTTTTCCAGGATTTGTCGAAGGGCGAATATTTGATACGTCGTGGATTTGCCAGGTCTAAAGCCGCACTGATATGGTCCTATTAGTTTTTCTACAATTGGCTTTAGACGTTCACACAATATGCTTGAAAGGACCTTGTACGCAATTGATAACAGACTTTTTCCACGGTAGTTTTTACATTCATTACGATCTCCTTTCTTGTATATGGGACATAACAGACTGATACTCCAATCCCCGGGCATGCTCTCCTCTTGCCAGATCTTCTCCATGAGCTGATGCATGCTCCGAATCAGCTCCTCCCCGCCAGCCTTAAATAATTCAGCAGAGAGACCATCGGCTCCAGCAGCTTTGTTATTTTTAAGGCGGGAGATTGCCACACGTATCTCGCTCTGGCACGGAGGCGGATAATAATCGTCATGGATTGGAGCGGGGTCTTCTAGAGTGGTGTCTGCATCCAATAAATTTTTAAAATGATTTCTCCATATCCTCGGAACGTTATCCGGGTCCGTCACTAGCTGACCATCGCTGTCCTTGCAGGATTGTTACCCTGTTCCACGCATTCTCGCCTTAACTCTCTTGTAGAATTTTCGGGCTTCCCCTCTGCTTCGGCGCAACTCAGTGCACTCATCCTACCTCTTCTTCAGCTCCTTCTTTTTCCGTCTATAAAGACGAGTTTCCTCTCGTCTCTTCTCCCTGTGCCGTTCACGAACAGCTCGCGTTGCAATTGGCTGCAGTTTCGCCCTGCATGCAGCAACCGTCTCTCTCGTGGCATTGCGACATTCATCATCGTACCAGGCATCTTCTTGAGACTGCTTTGAGTACCCAAGTACGCTTCTCGCAGCCCCTTCTAAGGAGTCGACTATATTTTTCCACTGCGAGGTTATATTATCAGGGGTTGGAGCATTCCGCAGCAGTTAAGTTAGGTGGTTGGAGTAGGCGTCCGCTACCTCTGTGGTCCGCAGTTTACCAATGTCCAGCTTTCGTTGTGCCTGGTTACGTATGTTTTTCGCCAAGCTAACCTTGTGCGTACCTTAACTGCGGTAAGGAAGTGATCGGAGTCAATGTTCGCACCCCTAATCACTCGTACGTCCAGAACACTCGATGCGTGCCTTCCATCGACTACCACATGATCTATCTGATTCCTCGTCAATTGATCTGGAGATAACCATGTTGCCTTATGAATATTTTTATGGTGCTGCTAACTAACATATTTCTTGCCGCAGAGAAATCAATCAGTCTGATGTTCAACGTTTCGGTGTGCAGACTGAATTTTCCGATGGTAGGCTCGAATGCGGTTTCCCTGCCTATTTTAGCATTAAAATCGCCCAGTACAATTTTAATGTCATGGCTCGGGCTACGGTCATGTACATTTTCTAGGCTCTCGTAGAACTCGTCTTTGTCTTCATCGCTTTTCTCTTCTGTCGGAGCATGGGCACATATAAGTGTTATGTGGAAAAACTTTGTTTTGACTCTTATGGTGGCTATACGTTCACACACCGGGTTGAACCTTGAGACTAGGTGTCGCAGTCTCTTGCCAACCACAAATCCACATCCAAACTCGTGCTTGTCCGCATGGCCACTATAGTAGATGTCGCACGTCTTCATGCGCGAGCACCCGTGTCCCGTCCACCGGATTTCCTGTAAAGCGGTTATGTCAGCCTTGTATTCTTCGAGGACTTCCGCCAGTTGGATGGAGGCACCTGGTCTATACAGTGTTCTAACATTCCAGGTGCATAACCTTAAATCATGGTCCTTAATTCGTTTGCGGTGGTCGTCAACATTTTGGGGGGTCCATTTTATTATTTTCTTACTTCTTTTCATTGCAATCGTTTAAACGTCGGTGGAGGGTTGCAAGCCCAGCGCACCACGTCGCAGTTTTCTCCTCCAGACGCTGACCAGGGTACCGCTTACTCTGAGCAGACGTGCCTGGGTTTTAGGTTTCGCCCCTCACAGTTAGTCGTGCTCTGACGGGTGTCAAAGGCACGCTTCCAGGCGTCACCACGTGGAGGTACTCCGTCTGCACTAGTACTACGAATAAGGAGCTCTGTGAGAAGACTTGAAGTACAATTGGCAAGGATCACTCTGGGTTTGACAAGTTAAACCGATCAGAAGCTTTACATTGCATCACACTCCCGACGCCCGATTTGGTTATGGAAAATTTTATGAAAAGGATATGGTCCTGTAAGCGTGATCGTGGTGGCCATTTGGCTGATGTTATATTTCATTATTAACGGCATACCTTTCCTATTTATTATGAAATAAACATCCGATCATTAATTTTAAAAAATTGAATTTTACTTTGAATACGAAAATAACACATCTTATTGGAAAACCCTTTACTTACTTACTACATTGGCCCATTACAATTTACAAACCTGGTTCATAAATTAGAGGCCTGAAGTATTAAAGTATAGTTGATACTTCTTTAATATGCTAACATGCGGTAGAGTAACTTTTCCAGGCACTGAGCCTCGAAATTTTTTAGCCATCCAACACGCAAACGGTCGTCAACAATGAATTAACCGTATTTGAAGCCACGGAATTAATGTCGGTATGTTTTTTTCCCCTTAGAGCAGCAGTTCAGTAAACTTTTTGAAGCGCTCGATCCGTTTCAGTCACTATTTTATTAGAAGGACTGAAGAAACTCAATACTTTCCGCATATGACGGTTACTATACACAAAATCAGAATACGACTTTAAAATTCACTAATGTGCCGAAGCAGTTTGGTTATCATACATCTAAGCTTGATTTATGACGTGTAGGTTATGTCAGCACTTACTGCTAGAGCCATTTAGTAACAAAAAGCGGGAAATTAGGTGCGCACCTAATAACCAGCTAACAAACACAATTTGTCTAAAACAGTGATAGGCACCACATAGCCTCGCGATGCCGGCAGTAATGGTGTTTTTATACACCCACCCTACTGGTAGGAGGTTAAATAGCATTTGATACGACCCAAAAGTGTTTCACATATAAGGAGTCACTTTAGACCCTAAGTTTCTTTAAACCAAATTCGATTCATGATTTTTAAAGTCTTTTGGGCCATGTCCGTCTGTCCTGCTGGTACGCACGATAACTTTCGAAAGACGTAACCAATTGTTTTTAAACTTTTCACGGGTTTATATTTTCCCAAAACTCCTTACGGGATTGCATATGGGCTACATGACCCCTTGTGGTATGTCCCATACAAATGTACCAATCAGCCCCATTTAGAAAACGAGTAATTACATCAATACACCCAATCCTGACGTGCCCAAATTCTGTATATAGTAAAGCTAGCATAAAGTTTTGGAGAAAAAATTAGAAGTTTAGCGCTCCCCTTCTGGTAACTCTTATTCAAATGTGCCATTCCTCCCACTTTAGAAAGCGAGTAATAATACTTAAAAATTTGATGTTTTTACTAAAGGTAAAGGTATATTTAATTCGGTTTACCCGACTGAAACTTTCTTACTTGTTGGGGGTGTTCGTCTGTCTATCACAGCTACAACAGCCGCAGTTTAGAACTGCATTGCTGAAATTGGTATACAAGCTTTTATTATTTAGGCGGAAGTAAACTTCTGAGATGAGCAATATCGGACAAACACTACTCCCACCACTCATACAAACTTCACCTTCATTGTGAAGGGTATCTGAGCTTCGGTATAGATGTAGTCGTAACATGTAAAACATGTTATTAGATGACTGTGATAGGGCTCTGAAAACTTATTGATACTCACCTCAAGTTTGGATAGCAACTTCTTAAATTGTTTCACCCATCAAAGTTTTAAGAGCAGGTCTTACTCCACGCAATGAGTTTATTGCCAACTATTTATCAAGCTAAAGATTTTTTTCCATTTGCAAAATGTCAATATCGTTATGCAGCTCATACCGAATAGGTGAGGGTATTTATCTGTCAGTTTACCTGACTCAAATTCTGCATTGGTTATAGATTACTTTTCTCTTGAAGTCTCCCAGAACCGATTGCTCCACTTGTGTCGGTATCTAAGATTCTGCGGTGTAGACTAATACAATGCATATCAGTATCTAGTCCACGTGGAGTTTTGTTAGAGTACCAGCACCGTTCTTTTGATTTCCAGACTGACGTTGTGATATTATTCATCTATACACTATCGGCGATTCACACGTATTCAAAAGTTTTGTTTGAGTCGAAACAGTCTGTCTCTGCTTGTTTCTCAGTGAGCACAAAAACAGGCACAAGTAAAACAATGATCAACAATTGTTGGGAGAATTAAACATTTTTACTGTGTACAATTCGACAGCGCTGGCTCTGCGACGGCAAACTAGTACACTAAGGTGGCAGCGAAATGTATGGACGATTTTTTTTCGCTGAAATTTAAAAATGCTGAACCGAAATATTGTGCCGCTTGATGTAAAAAATACATGACAGAAAGTTGAATACTGTTTCCCGCTTGATGTACAAAATACATGGCGGAAATTTGAGTACCATCGGACAGCTATTTATCGTGCCCTAATAAGTCAAAATCATGTTCTTAGTAAATTCTATGTCTTTTACTAATGTTCGATAAAGGAATTGGCCCTTTTTGCCAACTTATATCCAAATAGTCTGGTTATATCTCTACTTTACTGTAAAATTTTCTAGACGATCAAACCATTAGTCAGGCTGTTATAATGTTTTCTTTTAAATGGGGCTGTTATTCATACTATAACAACAACATATATCAAATATCATCCTTATACCTCTTATAGTTTTTGAGATACAGCCGTTTAACGTTTCAGGTTTTATACCACGCCCACAGATTCGTGGGATTTGCTGCCAAATGCATCCATACAAATTTTAAAGGCGATTAGAGAAACAGTCCTCCATATATTGCGAGTTCGAAAATAGGGTCCGATGGGCGGGTCTACGCTCAATCGATATATCAAAAATGCAAGTACCCTATTTTCACTAGCTACCATACAACTACTTACTTACTTAATTTCCCTTTACACCCCATGAATGAGGTATGAGATAGCTTCTCGCGTTTTTTGTGAATAACTTTATATTCACAACAAACGGCACCTACTTGTTTATCGACGATTTCGAACGTCACTGTGTGAGAAGCTTTTACTATACGTGCCGAATGAATCGACACTTATACTGCGAAGTTGCTATCAACAGCATCGAGGGGGCCGGCAATGAAAGAAAAATGTAGATGATCGGAACCGGGAATCGAACCACGGATCTCTTGCATGGTAGTCGCGTGTTCTAACCACTATGCCACTGCACATCATATTGCTGTGTGCGTTTGTTCGGTTATGCCTACCACTGACCTAAAGCAAAGAATGACCGATGTTTGGAATCAGAGCATTTTATGTACTGTGCTTAAGAAAGTTGGTCGAAGTCTGTATACAAACTACCGCGGAATCAGTCTTTTACCCATCGCATACCAGGTGTTTAGTGAAAGACTTAATCCCATCTTAGCTAGATTGGACCTTATTATTGCATCTTTAGACCAGGTAAATCCTCTACTGACTAGATATTAACTATAGAACACAAGATAGATACTTACCATCTTATATGGACTATGAAGCTGCATTCGACTGTCCGATACTATAAGATGTCATGGCAGAGTCCAGAATCACTGCAAAGCTGATACTAAATTGTTGGGATTACACTATCCGATGCGATGTGTTCAGAGAAGATAGGCAAAATCTGATATAAATAGTTTCAACCAAACGAGGCTATAGGCTATACGATAGATAATGTAATGCGATCACTTTAATATCTTAGTGGAACTGTCATGCGGAAAGCTTCTCGCATTACTCGGAATTAATGTTATTCGAACGTAAACTGTTTGAGAAACTTTTGCTAGACATTTCGATTGACTCGACACTACTTCGAAGTTTCTGTCGACAACAATGTGGGGGCGGCTTATGATAGAAATGCGGATGACTGAGACATGAATTAAACCTTGGTGACCAGCATGATAGTTGCGAATTTAACCTACTGGTACCACGTGTAATAAAAGTCCAATACTTTTCACGTTTGCCGATGATTCAGATATCATTGGCCGAGGACTGAGATATGTTACTGCAGCCTTTTCAAGCATTAAGAAGCAGTTAGCAAGAAATGGGTCTTGTGGTAAATGAGAACTAATCAAAGTTATTTGTGTCGGCGAACCAAGAGTCTACTCGTTTGGGACACTGCTTGAATATTGACAACTATAACTGTTAAGTGGTACATGATTTTAATACCTTGACTGTGTGGTAGATTCGTAGAGCAATATTATATAGAAACACCAAATCTCTTGCGAAAATTAGGTTACATAGGCTCGAGCAAACTCGAGGGTAAATGTTACTGCAGCCTATTCAAGCATTAAGAAGTAGTCAGCAAGAAATGGGTCTTGTGGTAAATGAGGACTAATCAAAGTTATTTGTGTCGGCGAACCAAGAGTCTACTCGTTTGGGACACTGCTTGAATATTGACAACTATAACTGTTAAGTGGTACATGATTTTAATACCTTGACTGCGTGGTAGATTCATAGAGCAATATTATATAGAAACACCAAATCTCTTGCGAAAATTAAGTTACATAGGCTCGAGCAAACTCGAGGGTAAATGTTTGGAAGGAGGGACAATGTGGATCGTATGTTGCGCGTGGAAGAAATAGATTAAAAGAACACAAATCACAAAAACTTAACAAATTTCACATTTTATCATTAACTTTTAATAGTATTTTTGATCAGTATTCAAGAAAGAAGAGACATATCCCAACACGCAACATCGAACTAACATTCGCTTGAACCTGTTTAACAAACAGACGTCTAACTCAAGCCCCGAAAGCGTTGGAGACCCGTTCGGTGGCTTGCACACTGCTGCTACTGAACGCTAAGCTTAAATATCATGAAAATCTGTTCTTCAAATCTTTGTCCTATAATTGTACAAGGCATTATACATATATAGATATTTATAGATGATTATTCATTCAATATTAAGTAAAACTTTTATATCTCTATTAATAAAACTATTTAATCATCAATTTCTATTGACAACTTATTGCGATATCTTTTAAAAATTTATTGAATTTCTATTTCCAGATGGGAAATTTCATCTATTACCCACCGGTGAATTACTTATTCATAATCTTCAAGAAAGTGATGAATCCCAATCGTTTCGTTGCCGGAGCATGCATCGATTAACACGTCAAGTTGTTGTCAGTTCACCAACGAGACTTCGGATAAATTGTAAGTAAACTCATCACTTTACAAACTATAGTATAAAGGATAGCGATATGTGTAAGTGTGTGGGTGTACATCGTGATTGTGTAAGTAGTACATGGCGCAAAGACTGTCCAGAGATTGTGGCAGCCATAATATCCACTTTACTACACATAAGCGCATATACATACTTAAATATTGAAGCTGCTTTCATATAGACCATTAGGGTGAAGCGAAAAAAAAACACTTTATTTGAATGATGCTGCAAAAGTAGGCAAAAGTAGCATATCGCTAGGTTTTTTAGTATTGCTTTTTTGTTGTAGTACATCCGTTCTATTGAGAGCAAAACAATATGTATTGAAGTGTAGATTCTTAAGTTAATTAAGTGACTTAATAGAAATTATCTTTATACTGAGAAACTCCAATTATAGTTAAGGCCCTTAATTAGCTGTTACATATTAAGCTCGTTACTGCTTCTATTGTTTTCGGTATGTTGTGAGACGATAAAAAACAATTCTAAGACGAACTCTATTGTCTGGAAATTCTAAGAAACACAAAAAATTAAAACTAAAATTTATCTTAGCATCACAAAAGGTAACAAGTTTTTGCGTATTATAAATTATGTTGCTTTAATAGCCACTAAAAGTGTAGTCAAACATTAGTTTAGGGAAGCTTTTACTAGATTTATTGATTTCTTATAACATACTACTTGCTAAAATATTTGAGGTCGGCCTTACATTTAACTCCTTTATGGGGCACCTTTAGGACAGTTAAAAAAATTGTCTATATGTGTGCGCCCTTAGGGGCGAAGATGGGGGAAAAAGTATGTTTGAGAATGTAAATAGAGAAAAATAATTGGGGGTTGGTCATACATTTAAATCATCTAGGAGCGGTTTCGGGGCAGTTGCGAGGCTTGTTGTGGATTTTTTTCCCAATACTGGTTTCTTAGGCAAATTATCTTAGAATTTATCGTAGATTAAGATTTTGATAACCGCTTTCTGCATTTTTTACTCCATACAAGCAGGCATGCAACAAGGTCTTCTGAGACATTCAGACGTCATGTGATCAAGGCCTTGTTTTCACATATCTGAAAACAGGACTTCTCTTTCCATTATTAAGTATCCCGAACACATGTTCACTCTATTCTATAAAGACCAATGCTACAGGCCTTCCTTGAGAAGGGGAATAAATGTTTTCGATGATTTTTAAGTCCACCGTTCGTGTATATATACACATTCCGTTTCCATTCCCATAGAAGGCATATGAGAAGGCATGAAAATAAAAGGCAGAGAGAAAGGTGTTTGTGTGTTTCTCTTAAAACTGTTTATGTTTAGGGAAGGCCTACTGACTGCTCTTGAAGGCTTTCTATAAGACCTTCCAAATGAACAGCATCGAATTCTGAGTCGATTTAAAGGTGACCGTTTGTCCGTCCGTCTGTCTGTTTGCTAGTCCCCGCGTATACAGCCGTAAATTAAGAGCTATCGAGCTAAAATGTGGATTCTGGTATCTTTAAAGCGGAGGGTATGTTCTAAGATAAGCAAGATCAGTCAAAAATTATTCCCACCTTCTATACAAACTCCCCATTTTTAAGGACGGTCCCTGAGATTACAGACGTATTTTAAGTGATATCGAGTTTTTAATTTGTTCGCAGACATATATCCTCTAAGTGAATGTTAAGTTTTAAGATAATCACCCCCATATAAACTTCACCATTTGGGGCCTGTCCCTGGATTACAACCGTAGATTAAAAACTGTCAAGCTGTAATTTGGTATGTAAGCTTCTATCTTATAAAAGGAGGTTAAGTTCTGACATGACGAAAATGGGTCAAACTACTACTTCCACCTCCCGTACAAACTCCCTCTTTTTTGGGGGAGTACGACTATCTGCCACCGTGATTACGGCCGTAGTTTAGCAAAAACAGAGTTGAAATTTGATATGCAATCTTATATTCTCCAAGGGGAGGTTAGGTTTTAAGATGAGTAAAATCAAACAAAGACCACTTCCACCTCCCATACCAACTCCCTTTTCCGTCTATTTTTTCCCACTATCACAGTCGTAGTTAAGTTAAGACCTATCAAGCCGAAATTATACAAACTTCTATCTTCTAAGCTAAGGTTAATTTCTAAGATGAGCAAGATCGGAGAAAAATTTCTTCCACCTCCCACACCGACTCCCTCTTTTTGGGGGTGTCCATCCGTCTGTCAGCACTATCTCAGCCCTGGTTTAAGAGCTATCAAGCTGAAAATTGGTATACAAACCTCTATCCTCTAAGCGGAGGTAAAATTCTAATATGAGCAAAATCGTACCCAAACTACTCCCACCACCCATGCGAAACTCCTCTTTTTTGGGGGGTTAAAAAATACATAATAATATTATCAGGTCATATAAAAAATTCAAGCTCCGTATTGGACATTTCAAGAAAAAATTACGGAGACAAATGGTTGTGAGAGGCGAAAAGTAACGTACAACTCTCTTACAAACTTTTTTACGTTCCAATGTTTAATAATATATAGCTGTAGTGCAAAAACTAGTCTTATCACCATTTGTAAAAATGGTATCTAAGCTTGCCTTGGCTACAAGGTTTAACGACGATTATTTCCTCTTTGAAGCTAGAGAGTGCACTGTCTAGACACCACTGCAGTGGTGTCCAGAGGCCATTACATACCATTTATGTATTAGTGTGAGAGAAAACGAGAAGTTGATGTCGATTTTTTTCTTTTAATTCTTTATTTAAATTTCACGCCTTAAAACTAACTTTCAAATAGTATGACTTAATATAGTATGACTGTATGGCTCGGTCAACGGCGCGTCTTACCGAGGGACTATGGCTGGGCTGGAGATGAAGAAAGGTTAACGGGGGTCGATGGTAAGAGCGATCGAACAGAATTCTTCAAGCAGAGAGGCTCTCAACTAAGATAATTACGCCTGCGCTAGGATATCAGTGTCTACACCCTCAAGCAGGGGTCTCTAAACAAGGATAGTAAATATTTCGTAAAGATGACCAGATCTACCGCAAGGATATTTGATCAGAGTCCCTCAAGCAGGCTGTTTCTAAACAAGGATAATTAGTACCGCGAATGGATAACGAGCTATACAGCGAGGGTACTTGATCAGAGTCCCTCAAGTAGGCTATTTCTAAGCAAGAATATTAGTTCTACGCAAGAATAACGAGGTCTACAGCAATGATATTTGATTAGAGTCCCTCAAGCAGGGCGGCTCTAAATAAGGATAATACATTCTATATCACAACAACGAGTTCTACAGCAAGGATTCTTGTTTAGAGTCCCTCAAGCAGGGTGTCTAAAACAAGAATATTAATTCTACGCAAGAATAACGAGATTTACAGCAAGTAGACTTGATTACAGCCCTTCAGGCAGGGCGGCTCTGAACAAGGATAACTATAGCAAGGATACCTTATCAGAGTCGCTCAAGCAGGGTGTCTCTAAATATATTAATTCTACGCAAGAATAAAGAGGTTCACAGCAAGGATACTTGATCAGAATCCCTCAGGTAGGACGTCTGTAAACAAGGATAATAAAATCTACGCAAGGATAACGAGATCTACTACAAGGAACCTTGATCAGAGTCCCTCAGGCAGGGCGGCTATAAGCAACAATATCAATTTTACGCAAGTATAACGAGGTCCACAGCAAGGATACGTTTGTAGCCAGCCAATGTATATTTCAACAGACCCTCTCACTGACTGCAGACAAACGCCCCTGATTTCGATGTGGCAGAGCTTGTTCTGTGAGTTTTTTATGCCAAAATATTCATCCTATACAACTTCACTAAATTTCGAATCTGAACATCCATGGACCAAAGGAGAAAAAACCAAATAGATCACGTGGTAATCGATAAAATGTCTACATCATGCGTCACGGAAGTCTAACTGCAACCAATGTAATCAGAAGCTACCCTGGTAAGCGTCTGACACAGAATGGGGGCTGTGATAAAATCCTGGAAGGATGAGAAAACTGCGACGTGGTGCGCAATGAAAAGAAGTAAGAAAATAATGAATAATGGGGCTAAGCTTGGGGAAAAACGAATGTAGCCAGGCACAACGAAAGCTGGATATCAGTAAACTGCGGACCACAGAGATAGCGGACGCCTACTCCAACCACCTAACTCAACTGATACGGAATGCTCCAACCCCAGATAATATTACCTCGAAGTGGCAATATATAGACAACTCCATATAACGGACTGCGAGAAGCGTACCTGGGCACTCAAAGCCGTCTCAAGATTATGCCTGGTACGATGATGAATGTCGCAATGCCACGAGAGAGACGGATGCTGCATACAGGGCGAAACTGCAGCCAATGGCAACGCGAGCTGTTCGGGAACGGCACAGGGAGAAGAGACGAGAGGCTCGTCTTTTTATAAAAAAAGTAGCTCAAGAAGACACAGGGTGATTGCACAGCATTGCTCTGAAGTAAAGGGGAAGCTCGAAAATGCTACAAGAGAGTTCAAGCGAGAATGCGTGGAACAGGGTTGCCCTCCTGCAAGGACAGCGATGGCCAGCTAGTGACAGACCCGGATTACATTCCGAAAATATAGAGTGAACATTTTAGAAATCTACTAGATTCAGACACCACTCTAGAAGACACCTCTCCAATCCATGACGATGGTATTAACTGTCAGAGCGAGCCAGAGCATTATACGCGTGGTAATATCCCGTCTTAAAAATTACAAAGCGACTGGAGTCGATGGTCTCCCGGCTGAATTGTTTAAGGCAGCTGGAGAGAACATGATTAGGAGCATGCATCAGCTCGTGAAGAATATCTGGCTAGAGCAGAGCAAGCCCGGAGTTTGAAGTCTCAGTCTGTTATGTCCCATATACAAGAAAGGAGATTGTAGTGAGTGTAAGATCTACCGTGGAATATGCCTATTACCAAATGCGTTCTTTCGAGGATATTGTGTCAACGTCTAAAGCCAATTGTAGAAAAACTAATTGGACCATATCAGTGCGGCTTTAGACCTGGCAAATCTACAATGGATCAAATATTCACTTTACGACAAATCCTGGAGAAAAAAAAACTCATAAAAGCAGATCGACACCTACCACCTCTTTGCCGACTACAAAAGCTGCCTTCGACTCTCCGATAAGGACAATGCTATACGAGGCTAGGCTGAGTTTGGTATTCCTGCAAAACTAATTCGACTTTGCAGACGTATCTTGGAAAAAATCAAATCCTCTAGTAAGATTGATAAGGATCACTCTGAACGATTTATCACGAAAAGAGGTGTCAGGCAGGGCGATAGCTCTTCATGTACACTATTTAATATAGTTATGGAGATGATGGGAAAGTCTGGTGTCAACATGGGTGCCACCGTATTCCACAAGAGTCACATGCCACTACCTTTTGCCGATGACATAGACATCATTGACCGAAATCTGCATAATGTTACTGCAGTTTTCTCATCACTAGAAAAAGAGTCAGCAAAAATGGGCTTAACACTAAACGAGAACCAAACAAAAATAATGATTTCGACGAACGCCATGAGCTGTTTGAGATTTACTACGTCATGGACGTACCTAAAAGAGTCAGAATCCAACGACTTCGATGCTCCAGCGAGAAAGGTGTTTGCAGGTGAATCTGAAGGACGGCACAGAGCAGGGAAGGACCAAGTGGTAGGCGACTTGTCTAGACAAGAATAAACAGTGCTAAAATTGCTAATAACACAAAACAAGCTAGATATCGCCGCAACCCACCGAGATAGTCAGTGCCTATCCCAACAAACCCTCTCACTTACTGCAGGCAAATATCCATAATACAAATGTTTATGATACCCAGAGATGGCATATTGCGCTTTCTATGACCACTGTCCCAACGACCTCCTTAAATAAATGCATTTTAGTCCACCCTATTACACGTATGTATCGGCACTATCATGTACATAATGAACTCTACTCTAAATTTATGATTGCATATTGGTTTCTGGCCAGATTGCTGTCAATTTGTATAATATAAAGCAATTTGTGGACTTATGAAAGACAGAAACAATTTTAACATTTATTCAATAAACACAAATACACAGTACATGTTAACGTTAAAGGCTTCCTTTATTGGTCTTGACATGTAATATTTGTAAAGGAGACTTTGTAAAAATTTCGAAACCAATTTACTAAGAACTAAGAAAGTTCATTGATAACTCCTTTGATGCATACACTGCATACATACACATATTGCTAACACATATATATGTTCATGATTTTAATATATTTTGTTGTCAATTTGCTAGTTACTCCTTTGTTTGGTTAATTATATAGATTTACTAAATGTAAATAGGTAGTTACTAAAATGAGATCATTGGGTTTTATTATATACACGCGTACAAAAATACTGTATGCCCAGATTATTCTTGGTCCATGACTTCGTGTCTTGTTTGTTAGTCCTGGGCTTAAATAACATAATTTAATAACTACAAAGAGTACTGCATTCATTGGAAGCTATTTTGATCGAAGTCTCTTCAAAATGTACATATCGACTCAAGATTTAATAAATTGCAATATCCTATATTGACAAACAAGTAATCCATACTCTCACGACACGTCATAGTTTTTCCTCTGCTCCAATGCAGATTTTCCTCTAATTAAACTCTTTCGTTCACCAACAACCGCCACCTTTCCATCGTTGTTCTTCCGCACAACATTACAACTTTTGTTTAACTACATGTACTTCTTTCACGTTTGACTTAACTTTTGTGGTAATTACTTGTATCCTCATAATGGGGTTGTTTACACATTTTATGGGTATATCTTTTTCATAAAAATTGTTGAAAATCCCTAACAGTAGATATTTTCAGCGATGCCCTAATGAAAAGTAATGGGTAGTCATAATACGATTACTTACTTTGCGGAAGCGTATGCAATTTCATGAAAATTATTTTGTTCATCTCATCATTATTTTCAGCTCATCGTGGCATTATATCGCCCAGTGTTGTTGAACACACTGCACATGTACAGGTATCACAGGACGAAGGAGCAGTTTTGCTGTGCGTTGCCCAAGGTTGTCCATCGCCTGAATACAGGTAAGTCCGTAAACTTTGGAATAAAACTAAAAGAGTAGAAAAAAAACTACTTAAAAATAAGAGATTAACATAGTCGACCGATGCCATAGTAGTTAGTATAAGGAATACTGCACTATAACAATTAAGGAAATATTGATAAATGTTTCTTTATTAATACATTCGAAGGAATATTCAAAACATAACGATATTTAGAGTCATATTTAGAGTCTATATATATATAATATATGGTCTATGAAATCACTTATGTTCCAAGAAAATTTTCAGAGAGTTATGAAAAAACAACTTTTATTGGAGTTTCTAACTAAGGTTTAAGCTTTATCAGAGCAATGTTTGAATAAAATACCTAAAATTTCTACATGACATAATATTGTAGGTAACCACAGTCAACTTTCTAATATAAACAACAACAGTGAAATATAGTTATTGATAACATACAAAGTGGAATGAAAAGGAAGACCCTTTTCTACTAAATCTCTTTTGTATATACAATTTTTCGCGCTGTTTATGTTCGAATAGAGCTCAGTGATATACTGCTTAAATTTCAGTATAATCGATTAAAATCAATGTGCGACAAATGATAAGGGTCAGTTATCGAGTAGAGTTTTGACTACCGGAAAAGGTTTTATCGGTCAAAAAAAGTTATACGTTTCGCTGGGTCACGTCTAAGAATCGAGATATATCGATTTGAAGTCAATAAGTATCATACATTTTCAAATTTTTGTTAGTGTTGCACAAGATTTGGCTCAATTTGTCTCTGATATATTGCTGACAATTGTATTGAATTATACGAAACTATCTCAAAGGACACACCCATCTTCCATATATCCTGAGATGGAAAAACTTATATTTTCATTTGGAGTTATCACCCAAGGGGCTTTTTTGTTTTGACCCCCCAGGGCAGGATGGTCCCCGGTACCAACTTTGACCTACCATTCGAATGTTTGAACACTAAGACGAAAAGAATGGTATATTTTGTTTTGTTTTTGTGCTCCCGCAATGTTTGAAGACCAAGACGAAAAGAATGGTATACAGTCGAAACTCTCTATAACGAACTCCTATATAAAGAAGTTTTCTTTATTGCGAAGCAAATTTAAGAACACTGAGTTTTGAGTCTAATTAGAGTATTATAATCTTCATGTAACGAATTTCCGTATAGCGAATATTTCTTTATAACGAAGCATTTTTGCGACTGTACGTTCAAGATTGAAGCGTTTTCAATCTCCATATAACGAATTTATTCAAATAATTTTTCGTTTTTATTTACATACATCTCGTAACAGATTCAGGTGAATACGAAGAAGAATCTGCCGATATTGTGAAACCGCTACACACAAATGGATAAATTGCTTCATCAGTTGAAGGTTTTCGTACCTATTTGGAAATGAAAACCAATGTACTCCTCTAAATGTATTAGAAAATTATATTGAACAAGAAAAGTGGAAAAATTTACTTCAAACCAAAATAACTGACTACTACAAATAAAAAATGTTAAAAGGAACAAAAGTGTTTTTTTTTCTTTACGGCGTATTTTCTTTATAGCGAAGTAAACATCCAGTCCCTTGGAATTCGTTATAAAGAGTTTCGACTGTATTTTGTTTTGTTTTTGTGCTCCCGCCTCATAACTTTAAAATGATATATCTGTATTCCTAGACGTGACCCATCGACATTTTCAGAAATATTAAATTTAGTGCGTCACACTTTGTCTCGTACTTACTTACTTAAGTCGCCCATTACGACTAACGAACGTGTTTCATAAATTAGAGGTCTGGATTATTAAAGATTTCCACACGCTTCTGTCTTCTTCGTGCGTTCTCCAGCTAGTCCTACCAGATGGTGGCACGTCGCCTTCAAACACCTTTCTCGCTGGAGCATTTAAATTCATCCTGGCAACATATCCCAGCCATCATAGTATTTGGATTCTCACTCATTTAGCTGCGTTGATGACACATATATTGGAGAGCACTATCCTCCACATGATTTCTTGGCTTACACTAATTTTCATATTGACGGCAAATCCGAGGTAGGTAAATTCATCTACTACCTCAAAACAATAATTGTCTACGTTCACGGTGCGTCCCCATTGAGAGGACACTTTGTTCGTCGAAATCCTTTGACTCCTTTTCTAGTGATGAGAAAACTGCAGTAATATCTCGCAGATTGCGGTCAATGATGTGTATACCATCGGCATAGGCTAGTGGCATGTGGTTCTTGTGGAATAGGGTGCTAGACAAGTTGAGACCAGTCATTCTCATCACCTTCTCCATAACTATATTAAATAGTGTACATGAGAAGCAATCTTCATGCTTGAAAAATTCAGAAAGATCCTTACCAAACTTAACTGAGGATTTGGTGTTTTCCAAGGTACATCTGTAAAGTCAAATTAACTTTCCAGGAATACCAAAATCAGAAATGGCTTCAAATAACTTATTCTTTATCGGAGAGTCGAAGACAGCTTTGTAGTCGACAAAGAGATGTTAGGTGTCGATCTGCTTTTCATGACGTTTTTCCAGGATTTGTTGTAAGGTGAATATTTGATCCATCGTAGATTTATCAGGCCTAAAGCAGCACTGATAAGGTCCAATTAGTTTTTCTACAATAGGCTTTAGACGTTGACACAATATGCTTGAAAGGACCTTGTACGCATTTGGTAATAGGCTTATTCAACCGTAGTTCTTACATTCACTACGATTCTTTCTTGTATATGGGACATAACAAACTGAAACTCCAATCCCCGGCCATGCTCTTCTCTAGCCAGATGTTCTCCATGAGCTGATGCATGCTCCCAATCAGGTCCTCCCTGCCAGCCCTAAACAATTCAGCATGGAGACCATCGGCTCCAGCCGCTTTGTTATATTTAAGGCGGGATATTGCTCCTTCGCTCCGGCTCGAAAGTGGACAGTTACTACCATCGTCATGTATGAGAGGGGGCTCTTCTGAAGTCGTGTCCATATCTAGTAGATTTCTGAAATGGTCTCTCCATATATTCAGAACGTTTTGCGGGTCCATCACTAGCTGGCCTTCGCTATCCTTGCAAGAGGGCAACCCTGTTCCACGCATTCTCGCCTTAATTTTCTGGTAGAATTTTCGGAGCAGCTCTGGGCACTCGTTCTGTCTCTTTTTCTGTTCCATCATATTCTGTCTAAAAAGACAAGTTGCCTCTCGTCTCTTCTCCCTGTGACGTTCACGAATTGCTCCCGTTGCCATTGGCTGCAGCTTCGCGCTGTATGCAGCATCTGTCTCTCTAGTGGCATTGCGAAATTCATTGCTGTATCAGGCATCATTTTGAGACGGCTTAGAGTACCCAGGTAATCTTCTCACAGTCCGTTCTATGAAGTCGGCTATATATTGCAACTGCGAGGTAATATTATCAGTGGTTGGAGCATTCCATAGCGGTTGAGTTAGATGGTTGGATTAGGCGTCCGCTACCTCTGTAGTACGCATTTACCGATGTTCAGCCTTCTTGTGCCTGGTTACGTACGTTTTTCGCTAAGCTAGGCATTGTGCGCGCCTTAACTGCGGCATGGTAGTGATCAGAGTCAATGCACGCATCCCTTGTCACTTTTTCTCATATCAAATGATATATACCATCATCCCAAAGGCCCTGGAACGATACACACTTTAACAAGGCATTAAAATTATTAAAATTCACTACAAAAATTCTGAAAATCTTGGAGTCACAGTTCGCAAAACTACCGCAAAATCGGTAAGAAGTCAATACTTTTTAATACATTTCTACCGATTTTGCTCTGTTTTCAAACCGAATTGTTTTCCAGAACATGGCTGTATAAGTGGAGTTTATATGACTCACAAACTTTGAAAACGCTTCCTTACATTCTACATTTTACAATTAGCATGGTTTAGAATTATGTTATAAATTTGACCACAAATTAACCTACTTTCTACCATTGGGCGCTTAGCATAAGAAATAAATGCACAAAGTTTTTCATATGAACATCGACGGCTTCGCACTCATTTCGAGGTGAGAACCCAATCCCAACTATTGTTTGGTAATCATAACTTAAGCTCCCTTTTACGATCGGACGGAGATAACTGCATTTGAACTTGTTCATCTAAATATAGACGGCTTCTTAGCCATTACAAGATGAGTTCCCAACTATGTCTTAGTGACATAGTCCTTTTTCGCGATTGGATGCTTAGTTTAGGAGATAGCGACAATAGAAATATATGAAAACGAAGTCATCCCACCCATTTAAAGATGAGAGGAAACAGTCATCTAACAGCATTTTCCAAACAAATTTTCGCATTCATAAGGAAATTTTAATGAAAGCATCCTTTGAGATTTGTCTGAATAATATCGGATAAGCATAAACAACCTTCTTTGCCGATTTACCTATAATTGACCTAGCAATGTTCTGTGAAATACTGATTTTTGGAAAACCGGTTAACCGACATCAAAAAACCGGTTAAACCGGGTATTCGCAATTGTAATTTTTGAAGAAACCGGCATACGGTTTCGGAGAAAAAAAACCGGTTAGACGGTTTTCGGTTTCGGTTTTGAACACACTAGCTGTTGGGACAATTTAGTAATGTGAAGAATAAAACCTGTGCACGTCGCTCAAGAACAACTGAGAATATTGCTGCTGTAGCCCAAAGTGTTGAAGAAACCCCAGGTTTTTCCATTCCTCGTCGTTCTTTACAATTGAACATTTCACAAACGTTATTACACGGTATTTTGCATAAAGACTTGGGTCTTAAGGCTTATAAAGTTCAGTTAACACAAGAACTCAAGCCGGCCGATCATCACCAACGTCGTTTCTTTGCTGATTGGGTCCTTGAAATGCAGGAAAATGATCTGGAATTCCATCGAAAAATCATCTTGACTGACGAGGCCCATTACCACCTCGGTGGCTACGTAAACAAGCAAAATTGTCGCATCTGGGGATCAGAAAACCCAGGAGTTATTGTTGAGAAGCCTCTCCATCCTCAACTTGTGACTGTTTGGTGCGGTTTATGGTCCGGCGGGGTCATTGTACCTTACTTTTTCGAAAATGAGGTTGGATCATTAGATGATTAATGATTTTTTATGGTCGGAGTTGGATGGTATTGATCTGGATAACGTTTACTTTCAACAAGACGGCGCTACGTGCCACACAAGCAACGAAACCATTGATCTTTTACAGGAAAAGTTTCCGGACCGTGTTACCTGTCGAAGAGGTGATCATAATTGACCACCGAGATCATGTAAATTAACACCTTGCGACTTCTTTCTTTGGGGCCACGTTAAAGATAAGGTCTACGCCAACAGCCCATCGTTGATTCAAGACCTCAAAGATAAAATTCGTGAGGCAATCGAGGACATAGGGCAGCCACTTTGCGATTTGGTTATGGAAAATTTCATGAATAGGATATGGTCCTGTAAGCCATTTGGCTGATGTTGTTTTTCATTATTAACGGCATGTCTTCCTTTTTATTATGATATAAACATCCGATCATTTATCTCAAAAATTGCATTCTTCTTTGAATACTAAAATAACACCTCTTATTAGAAAACCCTTTATAATGTTGCAAAACGGTTTGTTACTCATGTATCTAAGCTTCCTTTGTGGCTTTTAGTTTAATCCACCAGCACTTACTACTAAGACCTCAAAGATAAAATTCGTGAGGCAATCGAGGACATAGGGCAGCCACTTTGCGATTTGGTTATGGAAAATTTCATGAATAGGATATGGTCCTGTAAGCCATTTGGCTGATGTTGTTTTTCATTATTAACGGCATGTCTTCCTTTTTATTATGATATAAACATCCGATCATTTATCTCAAAAATTGCATTCTTCTTTGAATACTAAAATAACACCTCTTATTAGAAAACCCTTTATAATGTTGCAAAACGGTTTGTTACTCATGTATCTAAGCTTCCTTTGTGGCTTTTAGTTTAATCCACCAGCACTTACTACTGACGCCATGTATTGACAACTTTGTTTAGCACCCACTAAAATCATTTTTGTAGGGAATGATGGGACCGGCCGTGGCATAGTGGTTAGAACACGCGACTAACATGCGGGAGATCGCAGGTTCAAACCTGGCTCCAGTCATCTTAAAAAATTGTTCTTTCATTGTCGGCTCCCCTCGAATGTTGTTGACAGGAACTTCGTAGTATAAATGTCGAGTCAATCGGCGTGTCTAGTAAGAGCTTTTCAAACAGTGACGTTCGCTATCGTCGATAAACAAGTAGGTGCCGTTAGTTGTGAATCTAAAAATAGAAAGCACCTCATTCATGGGGTGCAAAGGGAAATTAAGTTTAAGTTTTAAGATGTTGGAAATAATAATTTTTTGGTTGAACTTTTTAGAAAACTCCGAAACTATTGATCAGGGTAAAAAATAATGTTAGACAGACTATCCATGTACATTTGCAATTTGGGAGCTTTGTTAAAATGTACCATATTTTTTTTTTAAATATTTTTCTTCTAAATGGAATTTTTTTTTTTTTGAGAATTAAATGCATTTTTTTCTCAAATTTGTTGTATTTTCTCTCCAAAGTTAGCTAATTTTGGAGCCGCGCTCACATATTGAATTACCGTTCACATGTCTCAGTGTTGCAGCACCACAAAATTTCTTTGAAAATTTATCCTCATAATATATTTTGTTTAATGTCCACACTGTTTAAACTCCCTTGTCATGGCTTAATAAATTTCTCGAAATCGTACGATTTATGCAGAATTATCTTTCAATTTCTTGGACTTTACTAGGGACAGACAAATAATTCCACATGACTTACAATACACATCTGTACTCGTTCGTCTTCAAGGATATATGTAATTAATGTTCTATGGCAGATAAACACTCGAATGTCTTCTGATAACTAAGAAACACAAGTACAAGTGGACGAATGTGTGTGGGTGCTTCACTTAAATGGGCTTTGGCGATTGCTGTTTTTGATGTAGTTTCGTAGAATGTCTGTTTGCATTGCTTTGACATGTAATAAATGACTGGTGTTACAAGTACCTGCGAGGAGTGTAGTAAAAGTATTACAGTATGGAATTATGTAAAAAATATGATTTTTTTATATAGACGATATATGAGATTAAAAAGACTAAAGATTATCAGAGTTTATTAAAAAGTCATTACACAAATAAACGTCAGTTATAAATGACTTACAGAATGGAAGGGATGGATGGGAAATACATGCAATATATTAAACGTAAAACCTTTTGAAATTTGTTTTAGCTGGCTCTACAATAAAAAATGTTAGAATGTGGCCTTGGCTGACTCAACGTTTAGGGAATACCAAGATAATATTACATCGTTGTAATGCATCGTCACTTACTGTAAAGAAGTTTTCAAATCACAGCTTTTCTATACGAACATATTGAACTTGTTCCTTTGCCACTTTTACTATATTAAATTAGGTGAAACTTTCAGCGCAGAACACATTTCCTTTTTCTTGGACGTATTATCTTTGGACAAGGTCGTCAAATAACTTCATAAACAATCACAACAAACAAACTTCTTCTGTTATGCCTTTATTATAACCAATTTATAGAACTTTTGTACAGTCACTTGAATGCTATTACATAGACATACATACACAGTACCATACGCATGTGTCGATATCTTCTCCTAGATACAACAACTACATTTAGTGTATAGACTTCACTACGTATCTACGAATAAAAGTTGTTTCTGTCCATGTATTCTCTTCGCCTGTGCGTGAGTGTAATAAATACTGTATGTTGTCTTACAATAAGTCCAATCTTTAATTTAGTATGTTACGGCTCAACACAATTTCATGTAATGCATTCATTACATACTCGGTGTAGCATAGAGAGACTACAAGAGTAGTTTTCCATTGATATTAGCAGCCATGTGTGGGATTTGTCGAGGGTCTTATGTCTTGTACTTGGAAATTTATCAGGTTCATACTATTTTCTACATACACTTGTGTCATATGATTTTAAATCCAGAAAGCACTGCCAATACTGAAGTAGGTGTGGTAAAATTTTTAAGTTTCCAACTAAGGGCAGAGTTGGCGGCTTTAACACTCAATTTTATATTGACAAATTATAACAAATTATAGCAATAAAATTATGCAATGCACGAATAATGTAGTATTCTTACTATATTGTATATCTCCGCCCATAGGATTGAGACTCATAAATACCCTCATCATATGTCTCCTATTGTTTTCTTTGCATGAATTAAATAAATTAATCGTTATTTAAGTAAAACTAGTAAATTTATTATCTTCGGCTATGGCGAAGCTCATATACTTTTCAACCTTTTATAAAAATGTTAATAAAACTGGTTATTTGCACTACATTTGATTTTAGCTTATCTCTGAACTATACCTCTGCGTAGAGAAAATAAAGCTTGAGCTTTGAGGTAAAAAAGGGAATTGTGGGGAAAAAATATCCTCCAATCTCATGTTTAAATATTATCGGTAAAATTCAAAAAGTTTTGGTGCTGGGCATTTTCGACTGATATCTACTTCGCATGTACATGTTTGACATAATTGTAGATATATATACAGCTGATGATGTGCCATAGGGCATCAGTTCGTCACAAAGGGGTCTGAAGATAAACTCGTCATGGATTTCGAAACGCGTCATCCTAGTGCGTGACACTGAATTGACCATTAATATCAAACAATAAAACATTTTTCTGATCGTTTAGCCAATTTGATGTATCATTTGATACACTAACACAAAATTGCAAATAAGCAAATAACAGCCTGATATCTCTTAAACTAATTCTGTAATCTAGAGGATAGACCGACACGCCCAAAAAGAGGGAGTTGGCATGGGAGGTGGGAGTAGTTTTTGTCCGATTTTAACCTCCTCTTGAGGAAAAGAAGTTGGGTTTGATGGTGGGGTCAGAAATGGACACCACCAAAAAGAGGGATTTTGTTTGGGAGCTGTAAGTAGATTTTATTTGATCTTACTTATCGTAGAACTTAAACTCTACCTTAGAGTATGGAAGGTTGTGAACCAAATTTCAGCTCGATAGTACTTAAATTACGGCTGTAATAGGGGGTTTAGACACAGCGACAACCCCCAAAAGGGGGAAATTATTTGAGAGGTGGAAGTAGTTCTCATACCGGACTCAGTCATGGCTTCGTATAGTCGATGCCTGATGGGACTATCGGAGGCAGCTTTGTAATCGACAAAAAGGTGGTAAGTGTCGATTTGCTTCTCATGGGTTTTCTCCAGAATCTGCCGTTTTCCACAATTGGCTTTAGACGTTCACACCAGCGTTTGAAAAAACCTCACAAATGTGCACAAAATGTATGCAAAACTCTTTTCATGAGAGAGTTTGAGAGGTAAATGTGACACAAACTCTGTACCGTTGAGCATGTTAACATGCAAACACATCTTGCTAAGTGTCGGAAAACGATGTTGTTCTTTTTTCTGACTCCCGTCGTGTGTGCGATAAAGATGACACAACTCATATGTGCACTGAGAAACGAAAATACCCAAACACGGAGTAACATATGAATATTCATATAGAGAAAAACACATACATACATATATTTATACATATACAGCTATATTTCTTCTTCTTCTGTACGAATCTTTTAGTGTCGCTCGTTTATGTGTGCACACCATCTTTGAGTGCTCAGGAAAAAATTGTAAAAAAGAGTTTTGTTATGTGTTGACTCTGTGTGCGGAGCATCTTCGATCATTAAACTCTTGTGTTTTGAGTTCGCCTGCGCACATTACCGACGTTTAAAATGTGTTGAGCAGAGTGTTTTAAAGTCTTTTTAATCCCTGGTTCACACAGTATGCTAGACAGGACCTTATACGCAATCGTTAAGAGGCTAATTTCACGGTAGTTTTTATACTCATTACGGTCACCTTGTTTGTAGATAGGACATAGCACACTGAGATTCCAATTCCCTGGCTGCTCTCCTGAAGCCAAATATTCTTTATGAGCTGTTGCATGTTTAAAAAAAGCTCATCTTCACCTACCTTAAACAATTAAGATGGAAGACCATCAGCCCTTGCGGCCTTGTTGTTCTTTAGGCGGGATATGATAGTTGTTATCTCACCTTGGCTCGGAGGGGTACACTCGATGTTATCGTCTCGGATTGGTACACAATCTTCAGTAGCCGAGTTTTCAGACATCAATAGGCTGCAGAAGTGATGGGCCTTATGGGCGTTACAAATAAAAGAACAAAATTAATATTCCCTTCACTTCGTATGTACGCGAGGTGAAGGGTATAAACATACCCAGTAGGAAGTATCGCCATACATGACTTTGTCGTCAACGCGGTCGTCAAAATAAAATTAGAAAAATTTAATTATATGGTCGTCGACGACAGTATAGGCAACGACAATTTGACCGACATTGTCGCTCATTACGTGGTGCATGGCAATTCGGACACTTGTATGATAATTTCATCGAAGATTTTTAAGGACGGCCACCTATGTTTCATGAACGATTTACTATGGCCATGCATCTATCCTTGAGGATGTCTTGCAGACACTTCTTACTGGGTAGGTACTCTGATTATTTTAGGTCGATGTTTAAACAGTGCTTTGGTAGGAGACAAAATGATGAAATGCGACGATGTCGAGTTTTGGTCTTGCATAGTTGGCGAAATAGTAGATTATAGAATATAGTAGAAGATTTCTTAAAGACTTTTAGATTTTTTTTATGCAAGAAATAAGTCCATTAAATTTTTTTTATTGAGTTTCAAGAGCGGGAAAAACTTACACAAAAAGACAACAAAATCGTCAAATACAATTCGAAATTTTGTCACCTAACCGGTATTTGACCATGCTGTAAAAATATTGTCGTTTGTGTGGTTATTGACGAACTGTCAGAAGCAATGTTCGTTTATTTAATCGTCAATGACAACTTAAGCGACATTGTCGCTCAACTGGTCGTGCGTAATATATGTGACACTTGTATGAAAAATCGTTGACGATGAGTACGGGGGGTCATCGATAAGTCTTCAACGATTCACAATGGTCGTGCACCCATCCTTCAGTATGTCCTTAAGATGTGGCTGGGTAGAGCACAAAAAGAAGAATTTTTTTTATATATATTTATTTGTACAAAAAAGTATGTGTAGCTAAAGTTACAATTTAAGAGCCTCAGCGCCCTATAGGCTTTGTAGAGGCTAGAGGCTTTGTAAAAACTCAGCTTACGGTCCTTATACGACTATTCCCGAAATAAGGACGAAATGAAGGGGATGAAATTTTATTGAAGACATCTGATAGCGACGATCAAAATATTTTTTGAGGACATATTTCCAACTCTATTTGACGTTAAACTGAAACCTTCACCGGGCTATAAAAAAAAGTTCAACCTAATGCGGATTTGGGCTCCACGAAAAGCCCCCAATGAAATAACGCCCTGGAAATAACCCCCAATGAAATAAACCCCAAAAAATAGGAAATAACACCCAAAAACGGTGAATGAAAAAACATCGAAAAATAAATGAAATAAACCCCAAAGCGAAAACGAAAGAATACCCAATATTTGGGAGTTATTTCATATGAAATAACACCCAATGATGAAAATGAAATAACCCCCAATGAAATAAACCCAATCAGCAACAAAAATTAAATTATGCCCAAAATTTATAAAAGAGTCAGTTTCACTAAGGATTTCATGAAGTCAATATGGACCAACAGCAAAGTCGCAAAATTATTGAAATGAATCGTATGGATTGTAGATCGTTGCAGCCCTGCTCTACTTTTGCAGTTCGGAAGACAATTTGCCTTTCACGTTTGGCCTTTACACAACCACCTCCACTGTTCACAAGCTAATCAAACTCTCTGCTTTAATTGAATTCCACCTTCCGAAGAACTCTTACAAATTAAAAAAAATTTCCATTCTTAGATATCAATTTCAAAAGGACAAAATGCTCGAAGCATATTGTTGATTTTCTATCCGCCAAAACACAAATGGAAATATCTGTAAAGATTCAAAAGATATTGTAATGTATTCGTAGGCTAAAAGTTTTCTTGTAAAAGGCCTATTTTTATATAATTATAGCCCCAAAAATCAACAGCTTTAAAAATGAAATAACCCCAGAATAAAAAATGAAATAACACTCAAATTATACACGCTATGAAACAAGCCCCGAATTTTAAAAATTCGTTGGGTGTTATTTCATTGGAGATTATTTAATAATTTGAAAACCCCAAATGAGGAATGAAATAATTCCTAAAAATAAATGAAAAACCACCCAAAAAATTTGTGAGTTATTTCATATGAAATAACACCCAAAAATGTATGAAAAAAATTTGGGGAAAATTTCATTTCTCGTTTAGGCGTTATTTCATTGGGGGGGTTTTCGTTGAGCCGCGGATTTGTTCTCCCAGAATTTAAATATTCCCACCTAACGCTTTCTTTCCTCAAACATTAATCTCTGTGTGACAGAGCTATAAGTGTGAATTCGTTAAGTTTTATGAGAGGTGTCAGAAGGATGGAGGCAAAGGTTTAGGTTAATTGAGAGTTTGTCAACTTTTACAAGGTTGTTACACTGGCCAAATTCAAATATCCTCCAGTTGTACGTTTGTAAAGTTATGGAAGAAATATTAATTATTCAAAAATACGTAATTTTGTATGGTAGGTACCAGAAGGAGTTGGCCGATAAAGTCTGTATTCAATCCACAGTCTAATTTTCATAAGCTTAGATCGTACGAAAAATACAACTGAATTTAGTGTACTTAAAAAAACGTATGTATGTATAACAATTGATCGCAAACCGCTGCCACTATGCGCTAAGCAAGCGATTTAGTGACAAATCGCTCTCTCGAAGAACAAAGATCCAACTCTACCAGACTCTTATCCTACCTGTCTTGCTCTACAGCGCAGAATGTTGGGTAATGACACAAGCGGATTAATCTAATCTGGGAGTCTTCGAAAGAAAAATACTACGCAAAATATTTGGAGCCATCATCGTTAACGGCGAGTACCGTCGTCGAATGAATCATGAGCTGTATGAGCTGTACAACCATAACAACGTAGTCAAGTGCGTTCAAATAGACCGAATGCGCTGGCTTGGACGAAAACACTCGAAAAAACCAGATGGGCGGCACAGGAGGGGGCGACCAAAACTCCGATGGATGGACAAGGTGAAAGAGCTGTTAAGCTTGGTGTGACGAACTATCTACGGAGCGCAAAAGACCGAAGCGCTTGGAATACTTTTCTACGTGCTGCTACTGATGGATACATTTCTGTTGTTGCTGCCATTTAAGAAGAAGAATGTGTAACTAAAGGGTTTTCCAATAAAGGGTGTTATTTTGGTATTCAAAGAAAAATTCAATTTTTGGAGATAAATGATCGGATGTTTATTTCATAACAAAGAGGAAGGTAATAATGAAAAACAACATCAGCCAAATGACCGCCACGAGCACGCTTACAGGACCATATCCTTTTCATGAAATTTTCCATAACCAAATCGTAAAGTGGCTGCCCTATGTCCTCGATAATTTTATCGAGGTATTGAATCGACGCTGGGCTATTGGCGTAGACCTTATCTTTCACGTGGCCCTAAAGGAAGAAGTCGCAAGGTTTTAAATCACAAGAACTCGGTGGTAAACTGTGATCACCTTTATAACACTGTCTAGAAACTTTTTCCGTAAAAGATCAATGCTTTCGTTGCTTGTGTGGCACCTAGCGCCGTCTTGTTTAAAGTAAACGTTGTTCAGATCAATACCATCCAACTCCGACCATAAAAAATCATTAATCATCTCTCGATAGCGCAATCCATTCGCCGTAACTGTTGATCCAACCTCATTTTCGAAAAAGTAAGTTCCAATGACCCCGTCGGACCATAAACCGCATCAAACAGACACTCGATGAGGATTGAGAGGCTTCTCAACAATAACTCTTTTCCGAGCGCCAGATGCGACAATTTTGCTTGCTGACGTAGCCACCGAGGTGGAAATGGGCCTCATCAGTCAGTTGTTCCTGAGCGACGTGCACGGTTCCCACTTCCCTTTACTTCAGTTTTGGAAAATATTATAACTAGTAATTGTGGATAAGTATCAGTTAAGGTTTAATCGATTTACCTTGCACACCAGCCATCCAGCCAGTCAGACAGGCGGACATGGCTCAATCGTCTTCAGAAGTTCTGAAGCATATTTGGTCTTAAGATACATGAGGTCTAGCAGGTCTCCTTAAGTGCACTTTACTTTTCCCATATCAAATGATATACATATAACCCTATTCCTATAGGTGGGGACCGGCCGTGGCATAGTGGTTAGAACACGCGACTACCATGCGGGAGATCGCAGGTTCAAACCTGGCTCCAGTCATCTTAAAAGAAAAAAATAAATCAAATTTTCTTTCATTGTCGGCTCCCCTCGAATGTTGTTTGACAGCAACTTCGCAGTATTAAGCGTCGATTCAATCGTCGTGTCTAGTAAGAGCTTCTCAAAACAGTGACGTTCGCATTCGTCGATAAATAAGTAGGTGCCGTTAGTTGTGAATCTAAAAAAAGAAAGCGTGTTAATTCACAACAACGCGAGAAGCTATCCCATACCTCATTCATGGGGTGCAAAGGGAAATTAAGTAAGTAGTATTCCTATAGGTGAGGGTATAAAAATATTGTGGGTATACTGATGTATTTTTGTTGTTGCTTAGTGTTAATTGAATACACACCCACACGCACTTTCATATATACTTTTAATTGTATACATGACTAGTAGATTTGCATGACAATTGTACTCATAGTGGCACAATCATTTCTTGTCATGTTCTTGCCAGACTATGGCCAAGTGTGTGTATTCGTATTTCTGTCAATTATAGAACATTTCGCAATAATACCATTTCATCGTATACATGACAATGCCATAGGAAATAAAGTGTTTCAATTCTCCATGTAGGAAAGCATGTATGTAGAGCTCAAGTCCAATATATAATGCATTAGGATTTCAGTAGCATTTTATTTAATATGATCCTTCTAACTATGTATATGGCCAGCAGCGAATTTCATAATTAAGAAGGCCTTAAGGTAGACAATTGTACGAAAAAGTATGAATGACATTTTATGTCTTATGCCTTTTGTTTTATTCTAAGTTTAAACCAACACCTTTTACTCACCTTAGTGCTGTTTGTAAAACTTTATGTTTCACAGTACAACATTTTTCATCTCATTGATTTGGGACTCAATTCTGAGAATTGAACGTGAAAGTAGTCCCAAAACTAAGAAATTCTGCATCATTCGTTTTGTCAAGTTTGCTGCAGTAATTAATTTAATGGCCATACGGATATTTTTTTGTTCAAGGTGGATTTTTAGCACTTTTTCTATATTTTAACACGGTTTTATCTAGCAAAGTTGTAGATATTGAATAGTAGAAAGCAATTGTGGAAGTAACCTTTCCGAAAAAAGTGCATCCATTGTCTTAAAATTCGTAAAAATGTCCATTAACCTATAGGACATGAGCTCAGGTTAGATAAAGATATTTAACTTTGTGTTTGTGCTGCTCATGGTACGGTACTCGCCGTTAACGATGATGGGTTCAAATATTTTGCGAAGTAATTTTCTCTCGAAGGCTCTCAGAATAAACTGGTACACTTGTGTCATTACCCTGGATTCTGCGCTGTAGAGCAAGACAGGTAGGATCAGTGTCTGGTACAGTTGGATTTGTGTTATTCGAGAAAGGGCTTTGGCAAAAAATCGATTGCTTAGCGCATAGTAGGAGCGGTTTGAGATCAATGCTCGTCTTGATTTCCAGGCTGACATTTTTATTTTTGTTTAAGACGGAGTAATGAGAAGACTCTTTGTTCAATAAACTTGGTTTTGTCCTCATTTGTCAACAGATCCACTTTTGCCAACTGCTTCTCAATGCTGGAAAAGGCCACAGTAACATCCCGCAATCCACGGCCAATGATATCTATATCATCGGCAGACGCCAGCAGCATGTGACTTTTGTTCAAGATGATTCCAGTTCTGTTTACTGCAGCTTTCCTCATGATCATCTCCATTACAATGCTAAAGAGATTGCAAAACAGACTATCTCCTTGTCTAAATCCTCGCTTGTTAGAAAAAGGCTCAGTCAGATTTTTGTTCATATTCACTGAAGACTTCGTGTCAACCAGTGATATCCCTTAAAGTCGCATCAGCTTCTAGGGGATACCAAACTCAGCCTTAGCATCTAATAATTTCTGTCGTATCGGACTGTCGAATGCAGCTTTGTAATCTATATACATATGGTAAGTATCGATCTACATTTCTTGGATCTTCCTCGGTAATTGTCGTAGTGTGAATATCTGGTCGCAAGGATGGGCTTAAGTGTTTCACTTTCAAATATTTAAGCTACATTAATTCTCTCATCTATAAAAGTGTTTGCCAACATATGTTATAATCGTTATATAAATTTTTTTTTCTCTATGGCCGACTCTACAGAGACTGCATCATATGTATATGGTCATATGAATTTATGTATAAGCAAAGACTCAGTTGTCAGTTGTCGACCCCTATTTGCACTAGGAGTTGTCCACATTTCGAGTGGTTGGACATGACAACAATTTTTATTTTTATACCATTATATGCGTAATTAAATAATTCAATTAATGCACAACTTGTTCTATCATAAAAGTTAATGGTTATTACGTTGACATGCGTTGGTTGGCTGGTTGGTTGGTTGCATGTGTGGTTTGTGCAATACAGATGGTCAGATTGAATGTACAGACTTCATCATCGGAGATTTTTATTGTATAAGGATAAATTTGAAACAATTTTAATTAACTCTATGAATTTAATGATACACGAACAATGTATAAACATTAAATATTGCTAAATTATCATGACAAATGTCATTATAAATTCTTAATAATGCAGCAGATTTAGTTATGGTACATATTTGCTACATTATCGTCATACTGAGTATAATGGCCATATCTTCTACAAGACGTTTGTTGAACACGACTATGTTCAGGCTGTGGACTCAACTAAAATCAGGAAATACATTATAACTATATAACACTAGCTGACCCGGCAAACGTTGTTCTGCCATACAACTTCGGACCCGCAAACTTCGTCGCACTCCTAAGGTAACGCCTTCATATAAGCTCCAGGGTAAAAGTAAAACAGAATGTGTTTTATTTGAATTTAATCGAAATCAGTGAAGAGCGATCTGATAAACAATGTAAAAAAAAAACAATGAAGATGGTGTACCGCAGGGAAAAGCAGGAAAATTCGAGACTTATCCAGAAAACTTCCAAAGATTGGCCTTGCGATTTATTGATTGTTATCGCAAAAGCTAATCGAATGGGGAGTTGAATTTGGATGGGAAGATCGGTTAGAATAATAGGAATTCGTGGGATAAGGACATCCTCTCCTTTGGATTTGTCCTTGATGAACGTCGCTTTAATCACATTAATCATCAGTTTCTTGACGGACAACCACGTACCGTTGCACAATTTCGGATGATTCAGATTCCAAAAAATGCTTATGGTCGATCCCACCTTCAGCTGTAAATTATGCGACTGAATTCCTGACACATCGAGGGAGTTCCTAGTTGGTCACGCTATCAACGGAATTTTTGAATGCAGTTCTCCATCGATTCTACTTTGAATAATAACATTCGAGCTATCGACGTCCTTATTCTTCGCTGGTAGTATGGCCCTCTCACTAATCCAATCTAGATTTTTATAATTTTGTGCAATGCCGGGAAAACTCCTTCGATGATGTAAACTCGCAAAAAATTCCCGGGAACACCTTCAATCCAGTTGAAACATCAGCAGGTATTTGGCAATTACCAAGCGCCAGTAGCTGCCTTGAAAATTCAGTAGACGATGGGTAGTTTTGCAACAGGACTCTCATGATCGTTGTCAATTTAAACTTCATTACATGCCGCCACAAAAGCGACGATTTCAGGCATGAATTAATCTTTTAAGCTCTTTTAAGCAGCAGTAAATTTTGGGATGACGGGAAGCGTATGACGAAAATCTCCAGACAGCAATATCATAGCCCCACCAAATTGTCTCGAATCACCTTGTAAATCCTTCATCGTTCGGTCAACTGCCTCCAAAGCTCGTTTAAGCGCCATCGTGCATTCATCCCAGATGATGATTTTGAATTCTCACAACAATTTCGCTACAAGTTGGCTTGTCAACCATAAGAAGATTAAACGGCAGCTTCGAAGCAGAATGTGCAGTTCGACCGCCTTTTAACAATGTGGGAGCAATACCAGAGGATATAACAGCTAACGAAATTTGCGATCTTGACCGAATTGTTGCCAGAATCAAAGAAATGACGAATGTCTTGCCTGTCTCACCGGGTGCATAGAGAAAGAAAATGCCTCCCGTTCCATCGTCAACAACCTTCATCAGCGAATCGTTCACGTTCGTTTGCTCGGCATTCAACGGCGGCACATTTGTTCGGACTCTTTTATTCAGCTCATCTCGATCAAAGTCTTGATCTCGTTGCAATTCGCGATTGAATGCATCGTGCATCGAACGATTTGGCGCTGGTGTTCCCAATTTCGACAGTAGACTGCCGCACATATCTTCGATGGATTGGAGCGGAGTCTTGAGGAGTAATGTCCGTATCCATTAGATTGCTGAAATGTTCTCTCAATATCCTCAGATCGTTATAAAGGTTCGTCAAAGCTGACCATCGCTGTCCTTGCAGGTGGACAACCCTGTTCCATGCATTTTTCGCCTTAACTCTCTGGTAGAATTTTCGGGCTTCCCTGATCGCACCTCTGATCACTAGTGCTGCTAACTACCATATTTCTTGCCGCAGAGAAATTAATCAGTCTGATGCCATTGTTCGACTTTTCAGTGTGCAGACTAAATTTTTCCGATGGTAGGCTCAAATGCGTTCTCCCTGCCTATTTTAGCATTAAAATCGTCTATTACAATTGTGACGTCATGCCTCGGGCTACGGCCATATACAATTTCTTGGCTCTCGTAGAACTCATCTTTGTCCTCTTCGCTTTTGTCTTCTGTCGGAGCATGGGCACATTTAAGTGTTATGTGGAAAAACTTCGTCTTGACTCCTATGGTGCCTACTCGTTCACACCCCGGGGACGTTATATATATTCTTAGTTAAAAGATATCAAGATTGCCATCTGAGAGCAAACTGCGATATAAATTGGATTTTGACCTGGAAGCCGCATCATCTTCATTGGGATATTAAAGGAATCGCATGGCAGGCTATAGATCTTTCTAATAACTCATATGCAATTAAATGACTCTGTGCTTGTTGCCTTGTTGCCTTTCTTCACCGAAGACTTAGTGTCAGTCGGAGTCATCGCGCAAAGTCGTATCACCTTTACATGGATACCAAACTCAGCCGTGGCATCTAATATATTTTGTCGCTTCGGACAGTCGATTGAGCAGCTTTGTAGTCGATGAAATTTGTAGAATTTGTTATAGAATGAATATTTGGTCGGTCGTGAATGCACCATGTAGGTATATGGCCCTACTGATAAGGTCCAATCAAGTTCGTTAAATGGGCTTAAGCCATTCACATAACACATTTGACTGGACCTTAGACTTGTCGCACACACTGTGATGACCTTTTATAAGCACTGGACATACAGCGCTCAGATTCCAGCAGTCCGGGGACACACGCAGCTTCCGTGACCAGCCTTTCGTTTCTGTCCTTAGAGTTAAGGATCCCTGTTTCAAAACCTTTGCTTTTGGCAGAACTTTCAGGCCTTACCTCTTTCCCTGTATTTTTGGATATCTTCATAACGTGTTCTCAGCCATAGACGTTTCATCTCTCTCCTCTGCTTTTTATATCGTTACCTCGCAGCATTGGCTGCAGTGTTGTCCTGTATACAGCATCCTCTCCCTCAGACAATACATGACATTCTGTGTCGTTTGAGGGCTTGACTGTGCATGGTTTTTTATATCCCATAATGATCGATGCGGCTGTGGTCGTAGAATGCGCAATATGTTGTTTCTGTGTGTCGTTGACGTCAGAGTTAGGGATGTTTGTTTGCAGTAATTGATATAATTAGTCGGAGTAGGCACTGGCTATCAAGGTGGTATGCAGCCCTGTTATGTCTAGCTTCCTTTAGGTTTGGTTACGAGAGTTTTTTGTAATAGTTAATGGCTTTCGTGATTCATGAACTCGGGCGATGTTTATGGTATCATTAGTGTTTCTCTCATAAGGGGAAACCTAATTGCTAAGGAGATATGGGTGAGAGTCCATTAGCACGGCGACCAAACAAATTTTGGCTACAATGGATATAAAGAGGACGCGATTTGTACTGAACTTGTCTAGAGTCCATCTGAGGAATATCATAACTGTAATAACCGGTCACTGGCCGGTAGGTAAAACAGCAAAAAAGTTGAAACTTCCCTACAACGATTTTGTAAAAGCTGCAATTAGGAGGATCACAAGAGCTTCTATATCACTGCCCTGCTTTTGATGACCTTAAATATGAAAAGATATGTCATTGGACCCTTGTGAACAATACCTGTCTATCAGTAGGTGATTTGCGGAACAAATATGCCTTCATCAGAGCAACGAAATGGCTTGAGAGCGACTTTGACCGAACAGAATAGGAATATTTGGAAATGGTTACACAACAGGACTCATACTGGGACCCTTGTGAGCTGTGCTGAATGCGGCTGCCGAATTAACCTAACCTTACCTAACATGTGTACCTTGGCTGCAACTAGGTGGCGATCCGCATCACAAGCACGTAACATGTCTTCAATCGATTATCTTGTCAACTGTTTTCTTATCTTTTGACCAGGGGTTATCCATGTTGCTTTGTGAACATTTTTATGCAGGAATCTGGTTCCACTCACTACCATGTTTCTTACCAATGCGAACCTAGCCAGTCTGTATCCGTTATCAGAGATGTTATTGTGTACACTGATTGTTTTGACCGCTATACCATGAGCACCTTCCCTTAATATTTCTGCATTAAAAAAATTTTAATAACATGGTAGTCATATTTTGTCTTCAAGCGGTCATTGAATGCGTCTTTCTCGTATATATCTTCCGTCGGGGTGTGTACACAGATCAGCTTAATGTACAAATATTTCGCCTTGATGCGAGTTGTTGCTATTCGGTCACTTACAGGGTTTGAACCGCGAGACCAGATGTATAAATCTCTTGCGGAGTATGAATTCTCATTCAATTCTTGGCTTTCTGCATGGCAGATGTATAAATAGCAAAGTTCTTTCGTCGTGTGTATCCTTATTCCGTCCATCTAATTTCCTGTATGGCGGTGATGTCAGCCCTTTATTTGTCGACAACATCCACAAGTCGGATAGAGGCACCACCACTGTAGAGAGTACGGGCATTTCAGGTGTATATCCTTTAATCATAGTCACTATAACGTTTTGGGGGTTCCTGTCTATCCTTTCTATGGATGGTTTTTTAATAATGTCGTTCCTAGTTTATTAGAGATCATAAACACCAGCCGTTGTGTTGAGCTTCAGTAACTTATGTTATCTATTAGATGTCCCTCCTACCACCCACGTTTGAGAAGCATCCACTTTCCGTAACATGCGAAGTGCCCTTAAGGCGTTACAGCCTCCCCTGAGTATGACACAATCATCTCAATCTATTCTAGGAGTCTTCGCGAGAAAAGTACTCTACAAAATATTTTGAACCATTGCCGGTTGTCATATGAGCTGTATAACGACTTCGGCGTATTCAATCGCGCACAAATACAGCAGATGTGCTGGATGTGTTCGAATGGCTGAAGTTCTAAAAGACTTCGGCAATAAAGGCCTGCAGCGTTCCATTCATTCTACTTGTACAAACAGATAAAACAAGTAAGAACCTGATATTATCGGTACAAATACAACAAATAGTAGAACAAAACATGTGCTCATTCGTTTTGGATTGAGTAGATCGCGTCTCATCTCTTTCTCTAGTTCTCATTGTAGTGGAAACTTTTTTCTCTTTATCTGTTGTTCTCAGTGAAGTAACTGTTGTTCCTCTTTTTTAAATGGATATATCCATTTAATATAGATATTCCAGACCATACGCTTTGCGTTGATGATGTTTTGTTACTATTTTTTTATCCTTTTACCAACAGTAATGGTGTAAGTTTCATCTGTGGCAAATTTTAACAAAAAAGAAAACAAAATTTCGCTCTTTATTCTTTATGCTTGCAGCGTCACGCTCCCCACATATTCCAAGCACAGATAACAAGAATACCGATATATCTGTTTGTTTTGTATGTATTCATACAAGTATTTTTGATACTTGGTACTTTCACTCTCTCATACCTATTCTATCGTTATCTAAAAGAGAAATATTCCATACGCACTCAATCCAAAGAGAGCGAAACAGTTACAAGCAGATATAATAAAATTGAACTACATACAACAAGTGTATTTGGATGGTTCTTTGCAGACCTATATTCGGCAATAGACTCGATGAACGGCGCAGGAGGGAAGCAAATAAAAAATTGTTGAAAGGACCAGGTAATGGAACTGTTACCTAAACTTGGCGTGACAATCTATATACGGAGCGCAACCGACTGCAGCGTTTGGAATTCATTTTTACCTGCGGAAATTGATAGGGCTGGCCATGGCATGTTGGTTAAAAAATGCGATTATTATACGGAATACCAGGTGTCGGTTCCTGTCTCAGTCTTAAACATATCTTTTTTTGGCAACCTCTTTGATTTGATCTATAGCAACTTCTCAGGAAAAAACATCTGGTGTCCGTATTCGTCTATGTTGATCCCATTGTTAAAGTCTTAAAATAGAAGCGTGTTTATTTACAATAACGTAAAAAGCTAATCCGTACCTCATTCATGTTGTGTAAAGGAAAATTTGGTTTTTATGAGAACGTTTATTGGATTAGCAATATTTTTAACTGGTTGCATTTTTAGACTACGTCTTTGTATAACTTCCACGTACCCATAGCGTATACAAGATAATATTTGCACGGGTAAACGTTTGTATGGCTTGATAGAACAGTCTTTATTGTACAGCTGTAATTAAATTCGCACGGTTATTTTGTTTGATTTTGATTTTTAATAACATAAATGAGATCAAATTGTCCTTGTCGGTGACTAATAAACGGGCTAATAAAACGTAACTGCATATCTGCATTTGAACCCTCATCCCATTTCAAAAACATCCATAACATTCACACAATTCTTTACTTATTCGGGCGTAAGGTTTTGTTACCCCGTTCGTTTGTCACTGATACAACAATTTGATTTGGTTTCAGTTGCTATGTTATGTGGTTAACCACATGCCACAGCCACAATTAGAAATGTCGAACTGACTGACATAAATTTAAAGTATTTGCAACACAAGACCACAGTCAAGGAAAATGTGTGTAAAACTGCTGTTAATCTAGATAGTCTATTACTTGGGAAAATGTTTCCGGTTTTAAGGAATTCATCTCTCGAGAATGAGACTGTTCTTTCCGACCGCTGTGTTACCAAGGGAGAGATATGATTATGTTCAGAGTAATAAATAAATCATTTGGTTTCGTTCGCTTCATAATTTTTATGTCGAGTTTTTGTGAGAATAATGGGACAATTAAGATTTTTTATTTCAAGAAATATGAGTAATCTAAGAAAGCGACATCGTCGTCGTCGTTGTCACACAAATCCATAGACCGGCAAACTGGCACAAATGTTCTTTCTCATAATCTCACACTAACATAAATTTATTATCTCTCGCGCATACAAATGATGTTTATTCATTGTAACATAAAACGTGTTATAATTAGCGTACTTGTTTGTTGCAACCACAGCATTAGCAACAACAATGGCAACCTCATCACACGCTGTGGCGGGGGTGTGTAAAAGGGGCAGCATTAATACTACTCCTTCCTTTTTTTTGCCACAAAGAAATATACTGGTGTACACACAAAGACACATGAAGTTGCTGCTGCTGCAGGGGGTATGAGAGATGTAGCTCAACATAAAATGTTTGTAGAATTGTAAACCACAAGATTAATTTAAGCACATGCCACAAGACCAGCAATGGCATCTATACACAAATACCAACACTATTATTGTAATCATCAAAGGACTCACAGTGTTCGCTGTGTGTGTGCGTTTGTGTTGGACTATCTGTGTCGGTGTGTTGGAATTTTTGCCGGGAACGCATTAAAAGAAGTTATTGTAGAACATTCTTTGCAATTATAATGGTATGACAAGCATTTTTATATCATAGATAACGTTACACACATAAATACACGCATTTATATTAGTATGATGTTGTACTGATTATTTTGTGCCATACACACGTACACAGGCAGCTAACTTACAGTTGTATACGTAGTTTTTTTTACGTTAGTAATTCGATTCTGATAATTGCATTATTGCTAGTTAAAAATGCAATGCATAATTAATAATAATCATATCGTATGAATGAATTGTGTGATGGCCTGTTCATTTCAGGCGAAGTTTCAATAACTTAGTACATCATTTTTCACCTCATTGAATTGGGACTCAATTCTGAGAATTGCTCATGAAAGTAGCCCCAAAAATAAAAACTTCTGCTTTACTCTTTTTGTCAAGATGGCTGCATTCATTCATGTTAGCTGGTATTGAAGCTACATACGACTTGAACGCATATATGTAGCATCATATCGTACTTAGATGCGTATGCGTGATCTTCAATTATTATTAGTACATCATACGCAACTAGCACTTACTTACTTAATTAGTTTGCACGTCATTGCAATCATAAGGAATATATGTATATGCCGCACTTAGAAAAATTTTATATGCGCTTCGATCTACTGCGCTGCTTCTTCAGTTAGTCACCCCAAGTTCTACAATGATCGCAGTAACTTGGTATTTCTAACGGAGTTTTTGCCGTCTTCTTCTGCGCAGTCCATCGAGTTCATTGTCGAAGAATTTTCGAGCTGGAGCATTTTCGTTCATGCGTACAACATGACCTAACTAACGCAAACGCTTCACCTTAATGCGTCTGACCACTTCAATGTCAGTGTACAGCACGTACGGCTCATGATTCATACGACGTCGATGATGGACCCATATATTTTACGGAGTATAGTGGCATAGTGGTAAGAAAACGCCGGAGGTCCGTGGTTTGATCCCCGGCTCCAAATATCTACATTTTTGTTTTATTGGCGGCCCCCTCGATGTTGTGGACAGCAACTTCGCAGTATAAGTGTTGTTAAGCACTGGAAGAGTGCGGGAAGAAAAACAACACGAGTGTTCGTTTCAATAACATAGTTCTTAGGGAACCCAATTTATTTAGTATGGTTTCTTACAACTAATCTACATTCTAATCCAACCTAAAGAAAACAAAATACATACAATATTTTTTACTTGATGTTGTTGTAATGTGTACTCAAGCGTTGGTCCCTTTTCTTATATATTTAAACATTCTCGGCATGTCTAATAAAAAAGATTCTCAAACAGTGACGTCCGCATTCGTCGATAAACAAGGTGCCGTTTGTTGTGAATCTAAAATTAAATGGTGTTAATTCACAACAATGCGAGAAACTATCCCATACGAGGCTGCTATATATATTTCTGGCCTAGGCAACAATAAGTGTTGCCATGTGCAATCTGATATTTCCATTGGAAAGGTTGAAATTTTTTAGCATAACATCACTCAGAACGTGTTGTCATTTAATCGTGAATTGTTAAACTTACAGAGCTTTGAACAATTCAATTCCGTTAAAAAAATGGAATTGACACGTGAGCATTTTCGTGCGATCATTTTTCACAACTTTCGACGTGGATTATCCAGACAAGAGTGCATCGATGAACTTAAGTCTTTGTATGGTGATCAAGCACCATCATATAGCACCGTGAAAAACTAGTATAACGAATTTTATCGTGGTCGCAGTTCGCTCAACGACGAATTCCGTGAAGGTCGTCCAAAAACGTCCGTTGTGCCAGAGAACATTGATGCCGTGCGTGAACTAATAATGCAAGATCGTCATGTGACATACCGGGAGATAGAGGCATCCTTGGGCATTTCTCCCACCAGCATACATTCGATATTACATAAACACCTGACCGTAAAAAAGGTTTGTTGTCGTTGGATCCCGCACAATTTGACAATCGCTCAAAAAAGGCTCGTGTCGATTGGTGCAAAGAAATGTTGAAAAAATACGATCGCGGTGCTTCAAAAGATGTTCATAAGATCGTCACAGGTGACGAATCTTGGATCTATGCGTATGAGCCCGAAACAAAACAACAATCGACCGTGTGGGTCTTCGAAGACGAGCCAAATCCAACGAAAGTTGTTCGTGGAAGAAGCACTTCGAAGCAAATGGTCGCCTGTTTCTTCGGCAAAACTGGTCATGTGGCGACTGTTCCGCTTGAGCAACGAAGGACGGTCAATTCTGAGTGGTACACCACAATTTGTTTGCCTGCAGTCTTCGGAGAAATTCGAAAAACAAACAAGAGAAGACGAATCATTCTTCACCATGACAACGCGAGCTCTCACACATCGGCTCAAACCAGCGCCTTTTTGACCGGCCAAAACGTCGAATTGATGGGTCATCCGCCGTACAGCCCTGACTTGGCACCCAATGACTTATTTTTATTCCCGCACATCAAGAAAAAAATGCGTGGTCAACGATTTTCGTGCCCAGAAGATGCTGTTGAAGCGTTCAAAAACCATGTTTTGGAGGTGTCTCAATCGGAGTGGAAAAAGTGCTTCGACAATTGGTTTGAGCGCATGCAAAAGTGTATAAATCAGGCTGGAGAATACTTTGAAAAACAATAAAACAATTTTTGATGATAAATATTCGCATTTTCATTATTAGGCCAGAAATATATATAGCAGCCCTCGTATTTCATTTATGGGGTGTAAAGTGAAATAAATTAAGTAAGTAATTAGTATTTTTCTCTCGAATACTGCTAAAGCCGACTCATCCTTTTGTGTCATAATTCTGTATTCTGAACCATACATCAAAAGAGGTACAACCAGCATCTGGTATAACTGGATTTTTGTACGTCGAGGGGGCTCTGTCATTAAATCGCTTGCTTGGTCCGTGGTAGCAGTTATAAGCAAGCTGGATTCTTTTCAGGATTTCGAGGCCGCCGTTATGTTTCATATTGATGGCGCAGCCTAGGGAGATAAAATAATCTACCACCTCGACAAAATAGTTGTCAACGTTCACGCAGTTTCCCAAACGAATAGATCCTTTGTTCGTCGAAACTAATAACTTCGTTTTGTCCTCGTTCAACATTCTCGCTGATTCCTTCTGTATACCTGAGAAGGCTGCAGTCACATACCCCAGTTTTCGACTGATGGTGTCTATGTAATCAGCATATGTAAGTACCATGTGGCTTTTGTTGAATATCGTGTCACTCGTGTTTACTGCAGCTTTCCTAATTATCATCTCCATCACTATGTAAAAGAGTTCACACATAGGTATGAATGGCTCCGTAAGGTCCTTGCCAACCTTCATTGCAGTTTTCGTGTCAATTACCGTTATTCCACAAAGGCTTATAAGCTTCGCTGGAATACCAAATTCAGCCATGGCTGTGGGTAATTTCTGCCGTGTCGTGCTGATGAAGGCAGCGTTATAGTCGACGAAAAGATGGAACGTGTAGGACTAGTGGTTCTCGAGTTATGTCAAACAAAGGAGCGTAAAACTTGAAAAATTCACCTAAACGATACTTACTAACTTCAATCGATATTAAATTACTATGGCATGTAACTTGATAAAACGGATAAAACAAAACTTCTTCTTTTTGGGGCTTTTTTCACGTGTAGTTCACAGAATTGAGTCCCAAAATCATGTGTTGTACTGTGTTATTGTCCGATTGTACAGACTCAAGGTCCGACTGTACAGTCTTGTAGCCCGGTTGTACATACTTGTTTAGTTGTCCGTTTAACATAGATGCTTGTCTTTTTACAATCTCAAAAGATCAAGGAGATCAGATAACGTTCTTTGACTTGGCAATAACTTCGTCTTGAAGGAGATACCAACGACCGTTGTGGAAAAAAATCTTCTCCTTATTTAATGGGTGACATGAACCAATTGAGAATTATAAAGTAGTAGTTCGCAAAGTAGTTAAGTAGTAAACGATGAGTAGTAAAGTAACCGAAGATGCTGTGTGTGTTGTGTGGTGGTATGCTATGCCCTCTTTAAGCGCTCGCGTTGCAACCGTCTGATATCGTGTAGTGAGAGAGCATCTGTCTGGCAATCTCATGGTTGCGAGTGAATCGCACAGTAGTCAATTTAAAAAAAAAAATTTTTTGTTGGTAATTGATCTTTATACCCTCACTCTACGGGTTGGATGGTATATATCATTTGATACGACCCAAAAGTGTAACACATAGAAGGAGTCACTTTAGACCCTAAGTCGCTTTAAACCGAATTCGATTCATGACTTTTAAGTCGTTTCAGCCATGTACGTGTGTCTGGCTCTCCGGCTGGTACGCACGATAACTTTTGCTGAAACTTTGCACAAGTTAATATTTCCCTAAAACTACTTATGGTATTGAAAATGGACTACATGTCCACGACCCTTCTGGTACCTCCCATACAAATGTACCACTTCGCCTACTTTAGAAATCTAGTAATAATAGTAATACACCCATAGCGATCGTGTCCATATTCTGTATTTAGCAAAGCTAGAGTCCAGCCGCGCCCCATCTGGTACCTCCAATACCCATCAGGTACCGCCCATTTTATATATCGATAATTATTATTAATACACCCAACGCAATCGTGCCCAAATTCTTTATGTAGTAATGCTAAAGCAGAATAAAGTTTTGGAGAAAATATCTGGAAGTGTAGCCATGCCCCTGCTGGTACCTCCCATACAATTGTACCACTCCGTCCACTTTAGAAATCGATTAATAATATCAATACACCCAATGCGATCGTGCTCAAATTCTGTAGCTTGTAATGTTAAAGCAGAATAAAGTTTTGAAAAACAAATTGGAAGCCTAATCAACCCCCTTCTGGTAATTCCCATACAAATGTGCCACTGCGTCCACTTTAGAAATCGAGTAATAATACCAATACAATCGACACGATCGTACCCAAATTCTATATTTAGTAAAACTTAACTTAATTTCCCTTTGCACCCCATGAATGAGGTATAGGATAGCTTCTCGCGTTGTTGTGAATTAACACACTTTCTATTTTTAGATTCACAACTAACGGCACCTACTTGTTTTTCTACGAATGCGAACGTCACTGTTTTGAGAAGCTCTTACTAGACACGCCGATTGAATCGACGCTTAATACTGCGAAGTTGCTGTCAACAACATTCGAGGGGAGCCGACAATGAAAGAAAAATGTATTTCTTTTTTCTTTTTTAAGATGACTGGAGCGAGGTTTGAACCTGCGATCTCCCGCATGGTAGTCGCGTGTTCTAACCACTATGCCACGGCCGGTCCCAAAAAACTATAACTTTATAGTAAAACTATAATAGGATAAAGTTTTGGAGAAAAAACTGGAAGTCTAGCCACGCCCCTGTTACCTCCCATACAAATGTACCATTACGCCCACTGTATAAATCCAGTAACAATATCAATACACCCAACGCGATCGTGCCCAAATTCAGTATTTAGTAAAAGTGTAGCAGAAGAATAAAGTTTTGGAGAAAAACCTAGAAGCTTAGCCTCACCCCTTCTGGTACCTTCCATACCCACAAGGTACCACCGACTTTAGAAATCAATTGGTATTATAAATAGATTCAACGCGATCGTGACCGAATTCTGTATTTAGTAAAGTTTTGGATAACAAATTGGAAGTCTAGCCACGCCCCTTTATGGTACCTCCCATACAAATGTACCATTCCGCCCACTTCAGAAATCGAGTAATAATATTTATATACTAGCATATTTTATGTTTTACTGAGGCTGAGGGTATATAATTCGGTTTTCTCGTCTGAAACTTTCTTGCTGGTTTTTAAGTGTATTATTTTATTTAAAGTTATTATATAAGTCCAAATGTTATGTTATAAAAATAATGGTTCCGTTATCTTCACAGAATACTTCGTGCCGGTCACAACCTGAGTCTTCTTGGCTTTTCTTTTTATAGTTTTCATATTAATTTGTTTTTGTTTTTAAGGATAGAGACTTATAAGGCCTCCGCTCTTGATCCTTTGTATTGAGCTTCATTAATACCGTTTTTTTCGAACATGAAATAATGGCTCGGTAGTAAAAGATTTTCTAACAATGAATAGGTTGAGTTTAAAGTTGATAGATATCTGAAAGAACTACACTGCAAATATTATAAACACAGATTCGAAGCTATTGAGTATCGACGGCAAAAGTGCACAGATTTTATCCAAAATTGCTGAGCTTTCTCTGTTACGTTGGTTAACTTCGCGACCAAACTCGTACAAATCATGTACAGCAAAGGTTAATTGCTTGTTTTGTTTCAAATTTTTTTTTTTAATATTCATTACTTTAATTGTCTTCCCTTGCGCTAGATCCCTAATTCCTTGTTTTATAAATATTCGTAAAAGTTCATAGAGCCAACTTTCATTGATAGTATTTTTACTTTGTTTTTTATTGCATTTAAATATTAAGGTATACAAACTTTATATTTAAGTAACCAACGATAGCAGCATTATGCGCTGGAATTCATCCAAAATCATATAGTTACTTCGTACACGCCCTTTTATTTAATCGCTTTGACTACTCCCCTTATCCTTTCAGTTATTCACTTTATTTTGTTTAATTTTTTTTTTCTTGTTGTGCTATGCTCTTGCTCATTAATATCACTCATGCACCCAGACAGACCACAAGATAAGAGTAATCGACGCGACTGGCAACAACATTGTTGGGGTAACATTTGCAAAATTTGCCATATGATGACGGCGCTGCGATGATGTTTCGTCATAATCGTTCACCATCATTGTAAGCATCAGTGGCTGTGGAAAATTATCATGCAACTTGTTCGCAACTCGCCTCCGTCATAATCAACAATCATCACTAGTGCTACATTAAAAATAGCGCAAAAAAAAACAACCAACGAAACGAGGAAGCAAATTTCTCCTACTCTATGCTTCCGTTGCAACATTATTTCATATTTCTACTCGCATACTTTCTCATCACCATTTCTTGCAGTGTGGTTAAAGCTTAGTGAGTATTTTATACATATTTTCTATGTGTGTAGGGAGTGACTGAGTGAAGGCAGTGCAAAAGTTCCACAAGTAGCCCTCCGAAAACCCTTAAATGAGATTGTCATTTCTTGAATATTTGATACCATTTGACTTTGTGCTTGCTGCGTGCAGATATCATTAGAGCCAACTATGACAGAGAGGAAGAGAGAGAGAGAGTGGACCAAGTAAATTGTCTCGCATATTTTGCCATAAAGAACAAATGTGACAGAGGGTTCCGATTGCGCCCCTTTGTCAAAAGATAATAATGATGATAAGATATTTTTTTTATATCATACATTTGGATTCAATTACGCTTGAGATGCCAAAGCAAAGGCGAGGAAACAATTTATGCTTAAATATAATCAAAGTAACAATTAGGGGAGAGGACAGAAGCGGTAAACCATCTTCAAATATCTTAAAAAAATGTGTACAAATTTATTGGTATGTGGTATTGTTAGAAGATGCTTTTGTTTTTTCTCTCGATGAGAAAGAAATTTTTGTAAATATATTAGATAACACCCATTGATATCGCTAATATTTATATATTGAAGGTTATACGATGACCCTCTAAAACCATATTTTATATTTATTTTGGAAATCGTCTATAAACTTGATCCTAGATAAGAGTTCCTTGTTATTATTTGTGGGACCGGCCGTAGCGTGATGGTTAGAATATGCGACTTCATGCGTAAGATCCAGGGACCGATTCCTGTCTTTAATCGGCGCTCCCTTCGATGTTGTCAACAGCAACTTCGCACCATAGCGTTTAGTCAATGGGAATATCTAGTAAAAGCTACTCAAACAATAGGGAGAAAGCCCCTATTGAAATACAAATCTTTTTAGGTCTGATGAACCTAGTTTGGCACTGATACGTCTATTTGCAAGAAATTTGACTATTGTGTCGGGAGTTACATTTTTGAACGCCCCTTCTATATCCGGATAGGCCACAGTATTATAGAATACTCTTTGCCGGCAAGTAAACCTTTAATGAATCTAACCAAGTCCCAGTTGACTTACCCATTCAGTCAAGTGATTCTTACAGTAAGCAGTCTGTCCGACATCAACTTTCGGTCAATGTTTGCCCTAAGGTAAATTTTAATTAATATTAACAGGCTGACATGGTCTAAAGTCGTTTGGTCCCGTGTTGGAGGGTTTTTAGCAACTGCTTTTGTTACTGGTAACTGGAATTGTAACTGTCACCAGGACAAAGTAACAGTTCAAGGCAGTACTTGATGGCTAAGGCCCGGTTTGTCTTCATATGATAACTTCATGCTACCTATAACAATGTAACGAACTTAGCATACCTCCACATACTAGTAAGGCTAACGAAAAATGGCATACAAACAATACTATAAAACCAGTGCAGACCTTAAATCTGATAACCGTTATGGACACAGCGGCATATCACCAAAAAAAAAAATAAAACAGCGAACAAGGAAGAAAATGTATGCGGACAATCGTTGATTCCCTGTGGAGAGGTGCAGTTGACAATGACATATAATTTGGCTTTGTCAGAAATTATTTTATATATTATGAAACCTGTGTCTGCACAACGTTTGCTAAAAAAAGCAAAATAAAATGCTATGAAATAAGTTTATGGTGCCAGCAAACTATGGTATGCTACTGGTGACCATAGGTTTACTAGCATAGCAAATCAATAAACAGTGTGTATATTTCTCCATATTAGACAGCACATCAGGTATTCATCAATCAATTACGGCACAAAGAAAAAATATTCCAATAACTCCTTACCTTAGTCCATTGAACAAAGTTCCGAAGCCTCCTTCTGCGCCACCTTTTTAGTCTATTTTCGAAAACTTTTCGAGCAGAAGCATTTTCGTCCATTGCATTACATGTCCCATTCAGCTCACTAGTTCTATTTTGGATGCTGTTGACTGCGTCGATGTCGTTATTGAGTGTGAAGTATTGGTTATCTCGAAAACTCCAAAAATTGACATTACGAGGAATCTACGCTGCAGTGTAAGACAGATAGAATCAGTGTCTGTTAGACCTGGAACTATGTTCGTCGTGGGTGGTCCTTGACGTTAAGTCGCTTGCTTTGCGCATAGTAGCTACGGATTTGCGATCTTAACTCGTCTCTTGATTACTATAATGACAGCATGAATCGATCCTTTTTTCGTTGAAACAAATAATATGGTCTTGTCGTCATTTAACACCAGACCCACTTCTGTCGACTGCTTCTCAATACATGAAAAGGCCGCAATAGCATTCCACCGTCTATGGCCAGTGATATCTATGTATATTAGGCTGGCAGCGAAAATTCAAATTTAATTTTCGGTAATATTCGAGCGGGGGGGGGGGGGGGGGGGGGGGACCGGCCGTGGCATAGTGGTTAGAACACGCGACTACCATGCGGGAGATCGCAGGTTCAAACCTGGCTCCAGTCATTTTAAAAGAAAAAAAAAAATAAAATTCTCTTTCATTGTCGGCTCCCCTCGAATGTTGTTTGACAGCAACTTCGCAGTAATAAGCGTCGATTTAATCGTCGTGTCTAGTAAGAGCTTCTCAAAACAGTGACGTTCGCATTCGTCGATAAACAAGTAGGTGCCGTTAGTTGTGAATCTAAAAATAGAAAGCGTGTTAATTCACAACAACGCGAGAAGCTATCCCATACCTCATTCATGGGGTGCAAAGGGAAATTAAGTTTTTTTAAGTTAAATATTCGAGCGGAATATTGTGTCAGTTTTTATTAGTTTGTCTTTGTTTGTTTGTACTATTTAGTACCGCATAGACTCAAAAACGACTTGACCGATCTATTGAAATTTTCACAGAATGTAGCTGATATGTCGGTGGTGAGAACAGGGTACTTTAATTTTTGATATATCAAGTGGGCGTGTCCCCGCCCACTGAATCCTATTTTTATACCATCACCCTTAGGGATGAGGGTATATATCATTTGATACGACCCAAAAGTGTAACACATAGAAGGAGTCACTTCAGACCCTAGGTTTCTTTGAACCAAATTCGATTCATGACTTTTTAAGTCGTTTGAGCCATGTCCGTCTGTCTGTCTGTCTGGTGGCTGTCCGGATGGTTCGCACGATAACTTTCGAAAGACGCAACCAAATGTTTTGAAATTTTGCACGAGTTATTATTATCTCAAAACTACTTACGGTATTGCAAATGGGCTACGTGGCCCCGCCCCTTCTGGTACCTCCCATACAAATACATCATTCCGCCCACTTTAGAAATCGAGTAATAATATCAATACACCCTACGGGATCGTCCTCAAATTCTGTCTTTAGTAAAGCTATAACAGGATAAAGTTTTGGAAAACATTTTGAAAGCCTAGCCACGCCCCTTCTGGTACCTCCCATACAAACCTACCTTTTCGCTCACAATGGAGATGGAGAAATAATATCAATAAATCAAACGTGATCGTACCCAAATTCTATTTTTAGTAAAGCAATAACGGGATAAAGTTTTGGTGAAAAAAATTGGAAGTCTATCCACGCCCCATCTGGTACCTCCCATACACATCTGGTACCGCCCACTTTAGAAATCGATTAATATTATTAAAAGACCTAACGCGATCGTGCCCAAATTCTGTATTTGGTAAAGTTCAAGCGGGATAAAGTTTTGGAGAAAAATCTGGAAGTCTAGACACGCCCCTTCTGGTACCTCCCATACAAATGTACCACTCCGCCCACTTTAGAAATAGGGTAATAATATCAATACACTAGACACGATCGTGCCCAAATTCTGTATTTTGTTATATTATAACAGGACAAAGTTTTGGAGAAAAATTGAAAGTCTAGACAGGCCCCTTATGGTACCTCCCATACAAATGTACCTTTCCGCCCACTTTTGGAATGTAGTAATAATATCAGTACACCCAACGCAATCGTGCGCAAATTCTGTATTTAGTAAAGCTATAACAGGATAAAGTTATTGAGAATAAATCTGGAGCCTAAACACACCACTTCTCGTACCTCCCATACAAATGTACCACTCCGCCCAATAAAATAGAAAATTATTTGTTTTACTGAGGGTAAGGGTAAATGTAAGTCGGGTTGCCCGACTGAAACTTTCTAACTGGTTTTAATTACAAATCGATTATTTTCAATAACTCAAGACTTAAACAATATATTATATTGGGTGATGGTATTTATCAGTCAGTTTAACTGACTGAAATTTCTATACTGGTTCAAACTGCAATATACTGAGATCTGTTTCTCCATGAGCCTTGATAATTTGTGTAGATGCATTTGACAGCAAAATTCGTGATCCAAGAAAAAATGGGCTGTATCGGATCTGTGGGCGTGGTATGAAACTTGAAACTTAAAAAAAGCTGTATCTCGTGACTTATAAGAGGTATAATGCTGACGTGTGGTATGTGTTGTTTTTACAGTACGAATTTCAGACAGGTTGGAAGTGGGTTGTGCCACGCCCCATTTAAAGAAAACATTTAGATATAAGATATAAGCGGGCTATTTGGAACCTAGTTGGCCACATACGTTAATATTTGACTATTACATATTTGCGAGTAAAAAATACAACTCCTTGAACGGACATTAGTGCACGAACATAGGATTTGCTAGGAATTTACTAAGAACCTGATCTTTGACCTCTTTGCTGCACGGGAAATAGTTGTCCGACTCAGAATTTCGTCATGTATTGCTTACATCAAGTGGCATAATATTCCGGTAGGGCATTTTTAAATTTCCGCAAAAAAAATTTCGCAGCCGCCTTAATGTATATCATTGGACTACACGAGCACTATGTGATTTAAAAATGCTATATGCTGCCTACATCGACACTCAGCTATTAGAAACCCCTGCAACATAACGGCGCTTATGCTAGTAGTTTCTATAGTAAATATCCCTACAACCATATTTTTTACACCAACAAAAAAGTGGGCAAATGGTATTTGGAAATAAAACTATCTATAAATATATTTTTGTAAAAAGTGACTAGCTTATCATTCCGCCCACGTACGTCGGTTGCTATGTAACATTAACTGTCTATATTGTCTTGTTTTCAATTGACCAAATGGTCCAACTGGGCCGACCGTATCACGATGCTTAGAACACGCGACAATCTTGCGGAAGGCCAGTGTTCGATTTCTGTCACAGGCAGTTTTTTCATCGGCAGCTCCATCGATGTTGTCGTCCGCAACTTCTTCGTATAGTGTTGAGTAATCGGTGTGTCTAATAAAAGCTGCGCAAACAGTTGACGCGCGTCAGTATTAGAATAATATCGTGTTAATTCACAATAATGTGATAAGCTCTCTTATTATTGGGATGTAAAAGGAAATAGAGTAAGTAAGTAAATAAGCAAGTAAATGAGCTTAGACATTTGGTCAAGAAAGCATTTCCATAAATTTTAATGAAGTCAACAATAACACTGTACAACACAATATTTTGGGACTCAATTCTAAGAATTACTCGTGAAAGTAGCCCCAAAAATAAGAACTTCTGCATTATTCGTTCTGTAAAGTTGGCTGCATTAATAATACAGTACATCATTTTTCAGCTCATTGATTTGGGACTCAATTCTAAGAATTACACTTGAAAGTAGCCCCAAAGAGAGGAAGTTCTGCATCATTCGTTTTGTTAAGTTACATGCCATAATAATTAAATATTGATTTGAAGTTAGTAAGTATCGTATAAGAGAATTTGTCACGTTTAAGACTATTTTGTTTTGTAATAACTCGTGAACCACTAGTTCGATTTAGCTGAAAAAAAGAATTAAGAATTACAGTTCCTTTATTCTGTTCATACAACGTTTGACTACAAAAGCAACAGTTTCAGTTTTCCATTCATCAAATGATTTTGAACTGGGTGTATTTTATAGCAGTTACAACAAAACTGTTGTACCCCGTGGCGTATGATTTACGTGGAATATTACTTATGATAATCATACGCCACCGTATAACAATATAACAAAAGAACCTAAAACGTAACAAATTCCCCTATACGATACTTACTAACTTTAAATCGATATTTATTTATTATGGCATGTAACTTGACAAAACGAATCTGCATCATTCATCGTTCTTATTTTTGGAGTTACTTTCACGTGCAGTTCTCAGAATTGAGTACCAAATCAATGAGCTGAAAAATGTTATACTGTGTAATTAATCTTCACACTGCACTAGCTTTTAAAAAGGTTTAAGAATTGTGTTCGATTAAAATGCATCAATAAAACATTATCATGCTTTCGGAATTGCAAAGCATTCTTTGAGCACAAACAAAAATATAGGTAAACAAAGAATACAATAGGCCCAAGGAGAAACAAATGAAAATTTTGTAAGTGAAAAAGTAATTAATTTTCATTACATTTTAAATGAAATGAATGGGAAGAAAATCATTCCACAGCAAAATGAAACGCAAACAAACTAACGGAGTCGGCAATAATACAATATTGAATTTATGCATTTCATCATCATTTGCCATTTTTCGATAAAGCCGTCATCATCATCAGTGCCAACTCCAGTTCCATCATCATCCGCCCCAACATCATGGTTTATGCAAAGTGTTACGTTTCGGAACTGAATTTTATTTTAGGTTATCTCTTCCCTCTCTCTTTCTCGTTTACTCCTTAAAAGTTCATTAAATATTTATGTATTGTAATTCCAGAATGTGGGCTACAGTGGCAGCAAAACAAAATAGACGAGAGAAGAAAACACAAAAAATAATCCTAAAGAAATTTTGTTACAAATTCTACTGATTCTTTCGCATATATTCTGTCTCCATTTTTTTTATTTGTCTCCCAACATTGTCGTACTCATGTTCTGACTTTCTTATGTATTCATGCAAAGTGTCATAAACTTGTCTATGTCAAAGTAAAGCCCTGTTAATAGAGTTCTCTGCTTAAGCAGAAATGATGATGTAGCGTGTTCGACTACATCTTGTAGCCGTACGCACCGAAGCGTGAGACGAGGCGTGAATGTGATATTCACTTGTTTTAACACTTTTGCTTTGGCTGCCTGCCTGCCTGCCACTAATACAAACTGACATTTAATTAAAGAGCGAACGACCGAAAAGAAAATCAAAAGAAAAGGGACGAGAGACACGCATAATGTAACAGGATTTTTTGTACATGTAAAATTACAATATTTCAGTTGTAATAACATTTGTACGCGTGTCTAAGGGACCACGCCAAAACAGTTGCAAAGACGTTAAGAAAAAGAATTTAAACTAAACACAACCACAGCCTTGGGGTTTTGTACCATTTGGTATGGACCCATGTTAGGAGTTTTAGGCATATTAGCTTTTACTTAGCCTTCGATCGAGTTTGTCAACATTCGAGTAAACACTTAACGACCCATCACATCGAACGGCTAGCAAATGCATCCTGAGAATATCGCACCGACTTCGTGGTATCACGGGATATTTGGCCAGGATCACTATTGGAACTAGAGAGGAAGTCCATCAGACGACTAATCGGAATAATTACTGGTTACTTTGACGCCAGAGCATTTACATCCCAACCAGGAGACGACACAGGAGAACTATTGCAACCGACTGTGTGGTATTACGGGATATTTGGCCAGTACTCAATGGAAGACGAACCAGATCACTATTGGAACTAGACAGGAAGTCCGTCATCAGACGACTAATCGGAATAATTACAGGACACTGTGACGCCAGAGCATTTACATCCAACCAGGAGACGACACAGGAGAACTATTGCAACCAAATGTGTGGTATTACGAGATATTTGGCCAGTACTCAATGGAAGACGAACCAGATCACTATTGGAGCTAGATAGGAAGTCCGTCAGACGATTAATCGGAATAATTACAGGACACTTTGACGCCAGAGCATTTACATCCAAACAGGAGACGACACAGGAGAACTATTGCAACCGGCTGTGTGGTATTATGGGATATTTGGCCAGTACCCATGGAAGACGAACCAGATAACTATTGGAACTAGACAGGAAGTCCATCAGACGACTAAACGGAATAATTACAGGACACTTTGACGCCAGAGCATTTACATCCAACTAGGAGACGACACAGGAGAACTATTGCAACCTACTGTGTGGTATAACGGCATATTTGGCCAGTACTCAATGGAAGACGAACCAGAACACTATTGGAACTAGATAGGAAGTCCGTCATCAGACGACTAATCGGAATAATTACAGGAAACTTTGACGCCAGAGCATTTACATCCAACCAGAAGACGACACAGGAGAACTATTGCAACCGACTGTTTGGTATTACGGGATATTTGGCCAGCACTCAATGGAAGACGAACCAGATCACTATTGGAACTAGATAGGATGTCCGTCACACGACTAATCGGAATAATTATAAGACACTTTGACGCCAGAGCATTTACATCCAACCAGAAGACGAAACAAAAGGACTATTGCAGACTTTGCGATGATGAGGAAATTGAGAGATTGCTATGTCATTGCTCAGGTCTTCTTCAATGAAGAAGGAAGCAATTCCTCGGGCAATGATTTGAAAGTCTCACCGGATTGTCGTCATGTCTCCCCACGTAATCTTACTATTTTGTATATATAAAGTTTAAGTTCTTTCACACCGGAATTTCCCTCTTCCCCTGTACTATTCTTATAAACTCTTTTATTTATCTTGTAATATACGCTTTTCTTAATTTTTCACTATCTTAAATCAGGACAATCGCCATGAACCATAATGGTCTCCGAGTGTTGTAATGACATAGCACTGTACTGCGTCAATACATGTCCTTAAATTAAACCATAACATAAACACGTAATACATCTAGGAGACCATTTAAGGAAAATTATGTTTTTGTGAAAATTATAGCATATTGAATGCTGCGTCTTGGGTCGAAGATTTTCGAAATAACATTTGTATACACCACCGTTAAAACCACCAACCAACAAATTCTGTGAGTAGTGGTTTGCGATCAGTTCTTTATTTATGGCTGAGCCAAGGTAGACATAGTTATAGTTGTCCATATCTACGCTGCGTCCAAAACTGGCAGACGTTTAAAGACACTACCTGTGGCGATTACTTCAGTTTCCCCATGATCATCTTCACTGGGGTGTTAACATGATTGCAGCACAGACTATTGCGATATCTAAAGCCTATTTAAAACTAAATTTCCGATTACACCTCATTAATGTGGTAGGATAGCTTCTAGCGTAATTGTGAATTAACTCGCTTCTAAAGTCAGACTCACACAACGTGACATTAGAATCTTATACAAGACCAGTACTGCCAAGTAGCTGTTGACAATGTTCAAGGGACCGTCAATGAAAGAAATTTAGATGACTAAGACAGAAATTGAAACCTGATAGCCACATGATAGCCACGTGTCTCCCTCAGTTTTTTTCCTATCATCGTGTCGGTCAGTGTCATCTCGCAAAGTCGTATCAGCTTCGCATGTATAACAAACTTAGCCATGGCATTTAATAGTTTCTGTCGCACCGGATTGTCAAAAGCAGTTTTATCAGTAAAATAAATCTATTCGAATATGGTAAATGCCGATATGCATTTCTTAGGTGTTCTGCAGAATTCGTAGACCAAAGTACATTGATATTTTATTCACCAGACATGCATTCCTTTAGCCAAATCGAGTTAATGAGCTGGTACATGCACGTTGCCAGCTCATCTCCGCCGCACTTAAAAAGCTCTGCCAGCAGTCCATACTGAACATTTTCTTACATGGCTTAGAATCGGCAAAGCAGTACGCTAGCCTCATTCGGGCTCGTGGATGGCCGATGTTATTTGTCATCGATGATTGGCATGATTTCGTCAATTGCGCCTACCTTCAGGATCGCGCTAAGTGCACAACAATAAGATGGCATGTGTGCAGTTGCACAAGAAGCGTCAGCACTTGCGAATTGTACATGCAGAAAATGTTGTGCACTCCTAACAATCATTGAACATTATTTTGCTGTCTGATCTTGCGCCTGTTTTAGTGTTGAAAGCGAAATAAGCATGTATGGTTTTGCTTTTAAAATTCCCAAGCATAGACTGACTGTTTTGAATCAAACAATCCTTTGAAATACGTGTGAAAAAACTATTATTGCCGAACTCGTGAGTCTATGGGGAGGTTATCACTGTTGTACGTCATCAGTTTCTTCTGCCTGGATACGAGAAGGGACTCAGGATTCAATTTTTGTTTAAAAACGTCTTTCTTCTCACACCTTAACTTCTTACATCGTTCGGTCACATCATCATTCCGCATCATTCATTTCCTCAGATAATATACGATAGTCTCCATTGCCAAAGTGTAGTTTTTTATAACCTCATCCTACGTATATTAGGGTACATATCATGTGATACGACCCAAAAATTTTAAACAAATGTAACCAAAATCTATTCATAACTTTTATAGCCGTTTGATCCATGTCCATCTATCTGTATGTCCGTCTGGTACGCTCGATAACTTTTAAATGACGTAACCAATTGTCTTGAAACTTTGCATATGTTAATTTTTTTTCAAAACTACTTACGGGATTCCATATGAGCTACATGACCACGCTCCCTTCTGGTACCTCCTACCATTCTTCGTTTACTTTAGAAATCGAGTAATAATATCAATACACCGATCGTGTCCAAATTCTGTATTAAGTAATGCTAAAACATGAGAAAGTTTTGGGGAAATCTGGAAGTCTAGCCACACCCCTCCCATACAAATGTACCATTTCTTTCATTGCCGGCCCCATCGATGTTGTTGACAGCAATGTTGTTCGCAGTATGGTGTCGAGTAAATCGGCATGTCGGGTTAAACTTCTCACGCAGTGACGTTAGCTTTCGTCGATAAAAAAGTATGTACCGTAAGTTGTGAATCTAAAAATAGAAAGTGTGTTAATTCACAACAACGCGAGAAACTATACCATACCTCATTAATGGGATGGAAAGGGAATTTAAGATTTTTACTGGTTGGAATAGGCCTTGGATATCTCGGTGGTATGCTGCATTGCGATGTCTAGCTTCCTGTGTGTTCTGTTATTAGGATTTTGGCATTGAGTCTACGTTTCTACCACGCATCACACGCTCAGCTATGATGTTTGAGACAAGCCTGCCTATAATAATGACGTGATCAATTTAACTGGTGATTTCAAGGTCTCATTATTGATATCATTGTGTAGAAATCTGGAAATCTGCAAGCGTGGTTTTTTCCGAAGCGAACTAACCAATCTCATGACGATGATGTGGAGGTGTTGTTATGAACAGGGAAGCGGTCATATATTTCACTGAAGGCTATCATAGAATGCATCTTTATTATCCTTGTCTTTGTCTTCCGTTGGGGCGTATACACAAATCAGCGATTCCAGTTTATCGACGCCACTCTGCGTATAAAGTTTTGTTCCTATTCCCAAGAGAATAACGATTGGAAATCGCAAATTAGAAACTTTAGTTCTCAGGGAATGCTATAGGAAGTTTCTTAACAATGCTAACTTCAAAAGAGCTTTGCAGGACTGGGACAGTTTCAAGGAAGAGTGCCTTGAGAAAGGCTGAAAATAAATCCTGGAATTCTGCAGTACAATTAAAGATACTTACGAAGCCGTTAAGCTAAAGAAAATAATGGCACATTAAGTTATTTTATGAAACCGCAGATTGATTGAACGACATCCAGTAATCCTGGATACTTACTTCCTACTTACTACTTACAACAATAATGAAACTGCTGCTGGCAGCCCAGATTGAATTCAACTTTCGGCTGCTGTAAGAAAAATTGCTACCCAATATAAAAAAAATGCATAGGCAATTTAAAGACAATTCAAGTCACCCAGACCAGACGTGGAGGGAGACCACGTTAGTATTTTGTCCTGAAGCGACATATTGGGACCAACAAAAAAAACGAATAAGTTGGCATCTTTTTTTTCTTAAAACACTGGAGAAACTCGTTGACAGTAACCTTAGGCCAAACATAGACCAGTAGTCCAAATTGAAAGTCCCCGCATGCCACAGATGGAACGTCAAATACCTGCGAACATCTCTTGAATCATATGGCCCTAATACAAGGGCAGATTGGCCAGCGATAAAGGCCAACTTCGTTAACGCCGCAAAAAATAGCATTGGCTACAAAATCCCTGATTTCAAGGATGTAAGGCGGACAAGCCGAAGACTTGAAACTAGAATAGGAGTGCACTGCAGGAACACACCCGCATTTAGAAGGAAGTTAAGCGTAGTGCCAGGCGTGATAAACGTTACAGGATTGATAACCTTGCAAAAGAATCCCAGTCAGTCTCAGAGACACACAGAAGCCACGATCTGCGCAATATAACAAAACAACTGGGAAAGGCAAGATTTGCATCCAGGACAAGGACAAGAATGGATGCTTGGTTACGTCGAAGACCGGCCAATTGCATGTATTGACGGAACATTATACGAAATTGTTGAATCCCGTCTCAACGCAAAATACCCACACATACCGCTGTCCCCAACACACAGAAAGACATGATATTTCCATCGATACTTCCATGCTATCTGAAATAGAAAATGCGATTAAAAGTCTCAAAAATATGAAAAGGCCTGTTTTAGATAATATAATATATGAAGGCGGATCCCGTCATAAGTGCCCAACTCAAACGCCCTATTATAGACGAGTTTTGGAGATGCAACAGTCTTAGCGACGAATTGAAAGAGGGTCTTATAATTAAAATTCCTTAGAAAGTCGACCTTAGGTAATGTTAAAACTGGAGAGAAAAATCGTTGCACAGCTTGATAAACAAGGTAATTGCAAACAAACTGAACAAACGAATGACAGACACTTTCACCGCCGATATCCGCAGCGAACAGGCTGGTTTTTGGACCAACAAATCCGGTGTTGATCATATCAATAGACTGAGAATAATCACGAAACAATCGGTAGAATGACGATCACCCTTGTATATGATATTCGTAGACTTCGACAAAGCGTTTGACACCCTACACCATTGTGCCATATGGAACGCACTTCGTGGCAAAGGAATTCCAGAAAATATAATATCTCTCATTGAAGCCCTATACACGAATGATACATGCCGCATATAACACGAGGATGCTATTAGCAGCCCCATAAATGTAAACGTAGGTGTTCGCCAAGAATGTCCACCATCGCCTTTACTGTTTCATGTTGTCATTGATAGCATCATAGCGAAAGCAGCTTCAACAGAAAGAGGCATCGTATGACGTCTGAATGGCCGTCTCGATGGTCTGAATTATGCGGACGACATCTGTTTGTGTTACATAAATATGATGACATGCAGATACCAAGACAATGCAAGTTAATATGGCAAACACAACTAACTTTAAACTAAAACAGCAAGATATCGAAGAAGTCCAGCCATTTTACTATCTGGAATGCATCAAAGAAGACGTCATTAACCGCATCAACAAAGCCAGGCAAGCCTATGGTTAACTAAATCATGTTTGGAAATCAAATTTTATTTAGAGCCATACCAAGTTGAATGTATTTAACAGATGTTTGAAGTCAGTTGCCCTATACGGATAAGAATCATGAAATGTAGAGCACTTTTCATTAACCGATGCCTTTGCCGAATCCTAAAAATCTTCAGGCCAAACTAAATTTCCCACGCTCAGCTCTGGGCACAAACTGGTCTAATCCCAGTCGAAACTGAAATCCGAAGACGAAAATGGAGATGGATTGGACATGCCTTGTAAAGATCTCATTCTGACATAACTAGAAATGCCATTTTATGAAACGCTCAATGCAGCCGCAGAAGAGGACGTCCTTGCCGTCGCTAAGTGTGACTTGAACAAATCTTTGAACGAGCTGAAACCTCTCGCATCAGACAAAAGAGAATGGAAGGCAATCGTGCTCCCTATAGGAAAAACAAAAATTAATATATATACAAACATAGACCAAAAACGTTTTTCGAACGGTGCAGAATGCTTACTGCAAGGGTTAATCCACTGAGACAGCCCATGACTTGTTGGGATTTATTAAAGGTTCACTCGTGTTTTGACCATTAGCTCACTTAATTTAACTCAATTTATTTAAAATATCTAATCCATGAAAACTAAACGATTGCACTTAATTTCATTTGATTACATATGTACACATTGACTGTCCGGCAAACTATGTAATCTCTCACAATTATGTTAATATAACCTAATATTCACATAATTTGTACCATCCAAATACTGGTCGCCTTACACACATGTACCAGTACCTGTATAACTGTAGTCATACATATGAATGTATGTCATATGTGCTCGTACTTATTTGTGTGCGACCGTATTAAATTTCATTAACTATATGACTCCCTTTTTTTAGTTTTTGTCTGGACTTTGGCAAAGTTCGTCAAACGACGACTATATTATTAAAGGCATTCATTCAGACACCCTTCCACTCAGCCGTCCATCCATTAGCTTGGCTTGTGAGACTCACACACACACACACACACAAGTGGTCGTTCGTTAGTTGGTTCCATTTCAAGTGTGCACCTTTGCAAACGCTCTCAAGTTGATGTTTCACTTGATGTGTTTTTTTACAGTTCCGTGTCGGTTTGTAAACTTTGTTGTTGATTGTTTTTGTAATTGAAACAACAACAAACGAAATTACACTTAATCGGCGAAAAATAAAACAAACATAGCTCTTTACATATATGTATATCTCATGATATGGTAATATGTATTAAAATAAAGTTAACAGAACGAGAGACTTTGCTGTAAAATATTTGTTCACTTCAATCTGAATGAATATCAAATGCAGAGTAAATTCCAATTAGTGGACATGTCTACTATAGATGTTCGCATGTAATGACGACCAGAGGCACTTTTAATACGCCGCCCTACCTTATCGTTGAAGTTGTTAATGAATGATGGGAAAGAACAAAAAAAAAATAGTCAATTTGTAGGCTCTTGGAGGAGACGCTTTAGTGACGATGACAGAATGGCCTAGAAAACGATGAAAATTGTGTTTGCAGAAAGTTCTGTGACATCAAAGTTGGCGCAGGTGGGAGGCTAATTAAAAAATTGTTTAACACAAAACATGAAAGGAGACGTGAAACCAAAAGGTAGTAAAAATAGATTAAGGGCACTGAACACTTAGCATAAGATCATCAATGTTTACATTGCTTTGCTATTTACATTATACGGTTTTCTTATAAACTCTGGGCTTATTGAGATGAAGTGAGAAAAAAGTAAGCATTGCATACGAACAAAAAAAAAATTGGATTAAGTTCAACTAATGTCTACATTAATTGTATAAAAAAAGGGTATACAAATTTATCGTTTTTTCCGTGGTAAGGAAGGCACCACATGGAACATATTAAATTGCCTATTTAGACTGAAGAGAGAGACTCTAGGTCTTGCATACGAGGGCTGCTATATATATTTCTGGCCTAGGCAACAATAAGTGTTGCCAGGTGCAATCTGATATTTCCATTGGAAAGATTGTCATTTTTTAGCATAACATCACTCAGAACGTGTTGTCATTTAATCGTGAATTGTTAAACTTACAGAGCTTTGAACAATTCAATTCCGTTGGAATTGACACGTGAGCATTTTCGTGCGATCATTTTTCACAACTTTCGACGTGGATTATCTAGACAAGAGCGCATCGATGAACTTAAGTCTTTGTATGGTGATCAAGCACCATCATATAGCACCGTGAAAAACTGGTATAACGAATTTAATCGTGGTCGCAGTTCGCTCAACGACGAATTCCGTGAAGGTCGTCCAAAAACGTCCGTTGTGCCAGAGAACATTGATGCCGTGCGTGAACTAATAATGCAAGATCGTCATGTGACATACCGGGAGATAGAGGCATCCTTGGGCATTTCTCCCACCAGCATACATTCGATATTACATAAACACCTGACCGTAAAAAAGGTTTGTAGTCGTTGGATCCCGCACAATTTGACAATCGCTCAAAAAAAGGCTCGTGTCGATTGGTGCAAAGAAATGTTGAAAAAATACGATCGCGGTGCTTCAAAAGATGTTCATAAGATCGTCACAGGTGACGAATCTTGGATCTATGCGTATGAGCCCAAAACAAAACAACAATCGACCGTGTGGGTCTTCGAAGACGAGCCAAATCCAACGAAAGTTGTTCGTGGAAGAAGCACTTCGAAGCAAATGGTCGCCTGTTTCTTCGGCAAAACTGGTCATGTGGCGACTGTTCCGCTTGAGCAACGAAGGACGGTCAATTCTGAGTGGTACACCACAATTTGTTTGCCTGAAGTCTTCGGAGAAATTCGAAAAACAAACAAGAGAAGACGAATCATTCTTCACCATGACAACGCGAGCTCTCACACATCGGCTCAAACCAGCGCCTTTTTGACCGGCCAAAACGTCGAATTGATGGGTCATCCGCCGTACAGCCCTGACTTGGCACCCAATGACTTCTTTTTATTCCCGCACATCAAGAAAAAAATGCGTGGTCAACGATTTTCGTGCCCAGAAGATGCTGTTGAAGCGTTCAAAAACCATGTTTTGGAGGTGTCTCAATCGGAGTGGAAAAAGTGCTTCGACAATTGGTTTGAGCGCATGCAAAAGTGTATAAATCAGGCTGGAGAATACTTTGAAAAACAATAAAACAATTTTTGATGATAGATATTCGCATTTTCATTATTAGGCCAGAAATATATATAGCAGCCTCGTACAACATACCTCTAGAACTAAAGGTCATTGACGTTTTAGAATACCACAAGCTAGTTGCAGATCACTTCTGCACAGGCCAACCATGTACGCTGATCAGGATCTGCTGTATTAGGGTCACAGAAATCTAGCAGTTATACAGTCGATTCTGGAGAACCACCGTTTGCTACCTGTTTTCCACATCCAATCCTCCACTAGGCCAAAAATGTAAAAAACAGGAAGGTGAACATCTTCCACAGAGTCATGAAAGACATTGAACAGCCACCTCTGGCTAATAGGTCTGCTGATTCATTAGCAACAATCTTGCAATGTCCTGGAACCCAACAGAAGTAGCTGACATCAAGAGGCTTTAGTCCATTCAACTTCTCCTTACAGTTCCGTATCAATTTTGATTTACACAATGTAGAATCGATCACTTTTATTACAGCCTGGCTATCCACACAGATGTTACCCGCCTGCTAGTATCAATTCCACATCCCATAATAGCTTCCGTGGCTTTCTAAATGTCCATTACCTCAGTGTAAAGAATACTGCATTAATTATGTTGCCTGAAAGAGAGGCTTAGCTGCAGGTCTTCGCTGTAAACACCAGCTCCTGTGTCCTATTCTATTTTTGAACCGACAATAAAGACAGAATAGTGTCACCATATGGAATCCCGCCGTCATCCCATTCCGATCTTTACGGAATATTCGCATGACCATATATAGATTGATGCCAATTACCAGATTCCCGTAGTCTGATAAGAAATCGGCCTGCATTAACCTTGACGTACAAGTCCAGAGGCAAAGGGCCCAGATCCAATTTCGCTTGCGGTGTTCTCCTTCTAGCCCCAGCCATATTGTGAGTCCCCAACTTTAACCTATAGAGTTGCGGCACTTATAAAAGACATTGACACCCCTCTTTAATCTTTCCCCGACATTCCTCGACCAGTTTAGCTTCTGATCAAGGACAACATCTAAGTACTTGGCTTCCGTTAAGAGCTTCAGTTCTACCCCATTCAGTTTCGATGGCTTGAAGCCCTCCTCAGAGTTTACACATAAAAAAAGTGTCTTTATTCAAGACATCATCTACCTCGTACAAACAGTACAGAATGTCACTTATTCCATTTCTGTGCAGGTACTTCCTACACTATCCATGTAAGGTAGTAGTTTATCTCTCGACATTAACGATCCACATTGCCGCCCACATTCTTCGTCTTTCGATTCTTATTAATCTCTCTTTATTGATCATTAATTTCTGTGTAGTAAGCCGACGTGATCCGTATCGCAGCAGTCCTCCTCTTAGACAGGTAGTAGAGACTGACTCAAATTGTAAACATCAGCCATCAGTATGACGTTATTTGCGGCATCCAGCAGTGGTTTGCGCTTGTCCTGAAGTGGTCATCATATGCTTGCCATTAGACGGCATAGCTGCGCTTTTACAGTTTCGGTCCTGTTGGCCGCATACTGTATTTGGGCTGTGAATGTATGTTTATAATCCAGCCTTAACCCCAGACATTTCACCAATCATTGAGTCGCGATTGTGACATATATGATGATTGTGACATTCAAATCTGCGGTAATGTGCCCTCTCGTCAGCAAAAGTAGTTCAGTTTCTCCATTGCCAACTGTAAGCCATGAGCATCATATTCATTGTAACGTGACGAAAGTTGTCCGTATATACATAAATGCCACCTACAGCTCTAGCGCTAACTACACAATAATGACTTTTTAACCTCTAAGCACCCTTCATTTACCCTTGAATTTCACCAACCAACCTAATCTGCATACACTATTTCAATTACTTCAAGAACAACAAAGGGCGAGTGACAACAACTTCAGCCATTCGATCTGCCAACTACAAACTACTTTTGTCATTGAATTAAAAAAATTCTTCAACTACCTGTACGATAAACAAGTATACCATCGATCACATAACCGCCGTAAACTTCGGCTATTCACGCGACTACCGCTAACGACATTCGGCAATCGCCTCGAACGGCGAGTGACCGCGACGACTAACACTGAACCAAACACATTCAGGAAACGACAGCACAAGTGAATGCGTTGCTGGATGCAGTGTCATGCGATATAATTCTCATTACATCGAGAGATCCACTTACTTAAATGATCGAGCATTTTGCTTGGTACGGTTTCTGTTTGGTACCGCAGCGAGTTTTTTTTTTCGCTGAGTTTTTCGAATGAAATATTTTTGTTTAATCGGAATTCGGTCTGTTGAACCAACTTTTGTTGGTTTAACCCAAATTCCTACCGTCGGTTGAATCGAACGTCGGACTGTTGAATCTGACTTCGGACTATTGAATCCAACTCCGGTTGGTTATACCGACTTGTCAGTTGCACAGATTTCGGTCTGCTACACGAAGATACTCTTCTTTTTTGTATCATTGTATTAGAAATCATCACCGTAGCATTTTGAAAATAAAACTCATCTGGTACGATTATTAGTTCGGTCGCGAATTCGGAAAATAAACAACTACGAGTTGTAGAAGTCGGTAAACCTAAACCACCGAAAAATTCGAATCATCAATCAGCACGAGCTGATATTAACCTGAAACCCCGAACGACCGATTCTTAAAGTTCCTGATATCTTAAATCGACTAAATCCGAATCTGAATTGTTTTCGTGTCTAAATACTTTATCTAGCAGATTATAAGTTTAAATTACTCCATCAATAAACAATACTGTTACTTTGCGCTAGTCAGGGAAATTCTACTGAGTTCTTATTCCGTAAGATTTTGTGAGTCCTTATGGCGACCCTGGCTACGACCCTATGCTGTGCATGGTATGTGGTCATAGTAGAGATAACGGCTGCAATGTCATCGGCATATTTATCTAAAACAATGAGTCCTCAGGCATTTCCATTTTCAGGATTCCATCGGTGCTGACGTTTCACAGATCTGGATCCAGTATTAATCCCTAAGCCGCTCAGAAAGTTACTTTTAGATTCACCGACGCTCAATGTTCCTTAGCTTCATATTGTCATCATTAGCTACTTAGTATAGAGAGGTGTTCTAAAGGGTCCGGTACATTTTTCCATTTCATGCTATTTAAATCATTCTTTATGTCCAGGTCTAATGAAAAGCTTCGCTCACTGCACGGCATCAACTAGCTCCGTCGCTTCTTTTAGGGATTCATTTTCTCGGTCCGAAGCCTTACTGTCTACTAGATAAACCACCTCCAGGATCTATCGCGTTATTCAGCTGTGGCTATACCTACATATATTTCAATTATGATAACATAATAATTTGCCAAACGTCTGGGATTATACTGTGGATATACCGTCGGGGCCACATGCCTTGTTGGGCCGTAAACCAAGGGCTGTATACAGGAAGAACTTAGCAGTATTTGCAGTATCTAAATTGTTCTCCCAGATTTTTTGGGTGAGAAACAGGAATAATACAATTCTTTCCATTGTCACCTCACCCATCTGTCCCAAGGATTTCGTTGAGCTCAGCTTACCATTAAGATTTTAAGGCCTAGGCCACAATACCCATTGCCGATATCATATTCTCTCGGAATTCGTTGAAAAATTTGCCACCTGCTATAGATTATTGCCTTTCGTAGAGATTTTCTCGCCTGTTTGTATGTCATCGGTGCCACTATCGTTTTTAACTCTTGATCTTGTAGACCTTCGCCTTAATCAAAGGCAGTTTCCTCTGATGTCGGCTATGTTACTATTATACCAATGTACAGTTTTTCCCTGATATTTAGAGGATTCGATTTCGGCATAGCCTTTTTTAGATTAACACCATTCCAAGTTAAATAATACCATAATATCTGTATTTAAGCGGCTTTAATAAAGTTTTTTTATTTCATAAACCTTCTATAGCATTTACTGAAATTTTTTATAATTTATTACTAATGATTCTCTTATCTTTTTATTTCAGCTGGTACACACACAACGGTCCGGGTCCCCTGCCTGTCCTCAGTGGTCCACGTATTCGTTTACTTGGCCCCATATTGGCAATAGAGGCTGTCACCGGTGAAGATTCAGGTGTCTACAAATGCACCGCCAGTAATGTGGGCGGTGAAGCCAGTGCTGAATTACGTCTCTCGGTGGCCACACCCATTCAGGTAGAGGTGCAGCCGAATGTTCTCAGTGTTCACATGGGTGGCACCGCTGAATTTCGATGCCTAGTCACCAGCAACGGTAGTCCCGTGGGCATGCAAAATATACTCTGGTACAAAGATGGCCGCCAATTGCCTTCATCTGGCCGCATAGAGGATACACTGATTGTGCCACGCGTTAGTCGTGAAAATCGTGGCATGTATCAGTGTGTAGTGAGGCGTCCCGAGGGCGATACGTTTCAGGCGACTGCCGAATTACAATTAGGAGGTAATCTCGCCATTAATTTAGCTTATGTTGTATTATGCCTGCATTCGCGTCGGTTTTGTTTGGCTTCATCTAAAATGCTCTCTTGTATTGTGTTTATTATTTGCTATGCTTTAACTTGTGTTTTCGTTTTCCCATTTCCAGATGCCCCACCCGTTTTACTGTACAGTTTCATTGAACAAACATTACAGCCGGGACCGGCAGTAAGTTTGAAATGCTCAGCAGCCGGAAATCCAACACCACAAATTTCATGGACACTGGACGGATTTCCACTGCCATCGAACGGAAGGTAATTGAACTTTTACTCATACATATTCCATACACAAAAACAATGAAATAGTGCCCGGGAGAAGGCAAAATGAATGCACGCTACCATCAACACACACACTCACACATCCATATAAAAGAGTACATAGTATACATATATAGACAAACAAACACATCGTTTACACGAACGAGTTGAAAGTTTGTGTAACAAAAGTTGTATTTGTATTGAAGCACATGGAATACAAATATTAGTGTGCATCATAGCTGCCAACTGTGACGATTTTTCGTCATTTTGACGATTTTATTCATAAAATTTGGACTTGACGATTTTGACGATATTGGCTCTAAAACAAGTACGAAGTGACGATTTTTTACTTTTGATGTGGCCACTATCAAATATTGTTAAATTTTTAACTGCAATTAAGAAAAGTTGTTATAATAGTGAATAAAGTGGTGTTGGGGTTGATTGATTGCTGGTTAGGCAAATTGCGAGTAATTGTTGTTGCCTTAATAAATTTGCCTGAGAACAAGTAGTAGACCCAATAGGAATAATAGATGTGGACTGTATTTCGCTGTTTTGCCCTTGTAGGCCGATGTGAAGGCTAGCACCTGCGAAAGCTGAGAATAGGGTTAAGTCCAAATAATAACTCAGGAAGTTTGAGATTTTATTAAATAGGGAATAAATAAAAGAGATCGGGAAGAATTAGTTTTAATTCAATTTATGATTTTATTTTTGGAAGCATAGGTGCTTACCGTTTAGTTGAGCTGAGGAACTAACTTTTACATTTCATTTAACAAATTATGTTGGTTTACTAAACGGTTTCTTAAAGTTTCGTTAATTTTATGTTGAAAAACAATTCACAATAAAGAATAAACGAAGTGTACTTTTAGTACAACTTCTTACAGGTTTTTAAAAAGTAAATTTTTAGTTCAGGTTTGGTACTTTTGATCGTTACAATAATTCAATTCAAGTTATAATTATAAGTAGAAACGTAGTTTATACAAATAGAATATATGATATTGTAGTTGTTCTTATGTTCGACCTTCTATATACTTTCATATAATTAAATTGATTAATCGAGCTCCAGGTCTGTTTTAAAAATTTTTTTTTTTTTTATTTATTATTTTCTAAAATTTTTCGATATTTCGTTCTTCTTCGAAGAACATCATCAGGATCACTGTAAACATAAAAAATACATAACAACAAAACACATAAGTATTTCACAAACATCACAACATCGTAATTTACACTTACGAAAAATGTATAAATAAACTTAAGACATTAACATGTAGCGACCTACTGCTTTGTCCGTTAACATCATACTGACTTATAACTAATATTGCACTTTGCTTCTTTTTCCAATCAGAAGTCTGTAGCTCTGAGCGCAATTATCGCAGTCTTCTTTATAGTTTATTCGCTTTGTTGTAGGAGTGTTGATAATGTGGAGCATTTCTAGTGAGAGTCTCTTATGATAGTTGCTCTCACACTGCAATACACACACATTGTCAAGGTTTGGGTGATGGTTTTCTCCCGCACAGTGGGAGGCAAGTGCTGTTTTTTGTGTAGATTTTGTGTGTCGCAACTTTATGTCCGATTTGTGGCCTGATATTCTGGTTTTGAGTTTGTTTTTTGTGGTGCCAATATATACTTTTTCGCATAGATTTTGTCCATCTCCATCGCAATATATTTTATATATTAAATTCGATTTTTCGGTGTTGTCAATTTTAGTTTTTGTATTTGTAAACAGTTTTTGGACAGTATTGCTGGTCTTTGGGGCTATCTTGTATATTTGTTTGTCCATGCAGTCGGCTTTTTGGAATCGTTCTGAGAGTTCCGGTATATATATCATTGATTTAAATATCATTGGTTCTTTTTCCTTTTTATTTTCTCTCATATTGAGGTTTTCTATGAGTCTATTCACAGTTTTTATGGGAAAACTATTGCTTTGTAGAATAGATTTTACTTTTTTCTTATTTTCATCAAAGAATTCTTCGTCACTAATGCTAAACACTCTATTAATGAAGTTTTTGGCCGTATTTATAATCATATTTTTGGGGTGTTTAGAGAAAAAATTGAGTAATCTCCCGGAAGATGTTGGTTTTTGGTACCAGTTGATCGTGATTTTGTTTTCTCTTCTATGTAAAATTGTGTCTAAGTATGGAAGTCTGCCATTATTTTCTTTTTCCACCGTAAATTGAATATTTTTGTCAAAACTGTTGAATGTTGTCAAAATATTTTCTATTGCACTGGTTTTTAAGATTCCAAAAAGGTCGTCCACATATTTCGTCAGTATCTTAGGTCTAATATCACAGTTGTTCAGGCATCTATCCAAAAGCTCTTCCATTACAATATCGGCTACGATTGGAGACGCTGGTGATCCCATAGGTAGGCCTCTTTTTTGTTGATAAAATTTGTCCTTATGTTTGAAATATCTGTTGTCCGTTATGCAAAATTTTAAAACTTTCATGAATAAATCTTTTGGTATTTTTGTAACCTTCTTTATGTCTTCCCATTTTTCATTTTCTATTATTCTTAAGGCCAAATCCACAGGTATGCTTGGGAATAATGATATCACATCGAAGGAAATCATGATTTCATCTTTTTCTATTCTGCAATCTTTAATTATTTCCTTAAACTGTCTGGAGTTTTTAACGTTGTATTTTGAACCTTCTGTTATTCTTTTTAAAATATTCGTAATATATTTGCAGAGCTCTTTGGACGGGGCGTTTATAGAAGAACATATTGGTCTTAAGGGTACGTTTTCTTTGTGAATCTTCGGGAGGCCGTAGATTCTTGGAGCTATTGCGGTCTCTGTTTTCATTCTTTTCCGCTCTATATCATTAATTATTTTCAGGGAATATAACTCATTTACAAGGTCATTGTTTCTTTTTTGTAGTGTATTGGTTGGATCTCTGCTTAACCTTTTGTACATCATCATATCGTTGACTATTTGATTCATTTTTGATTCATAGTCTACTCTGTTTATCGCAACTGTAACGTTGCCTTTGTCTGCATTGACAATCATGATGTTTTTATTTTTAGTGAGGAACTTCTTAGTTTCCTCCACTGTCTTTATTGTAAATTTGTCTCTGCTGGTCAGTTTATGTTTGCTTAAGTGGCTCTCAATAATTGTTGTAAATCTATTTCTCGCAATCTCCTGTCCCTCTTTGTCGTTAATCGTCTTAATGCATTCTTCCCCATCTACAATACATTTGAACAATGGAAAATCTTCCCGTGTGTGTGGCAAAGCAAATTTCTTTCCATGTGATAGTAACCACTCCGTGTCCTCCGGAATTTTAACGTCAGTGTTGTTGATAAACCAAGCCTCGTTCTGTTTTAATCCTAACTCTTGTTTTTGTTCCTCTTTTAAGTTATTAAACTTCCTTTTAAGTATCTTTCGTATTTCTTCATTAGTTTTCCTCTCTAGGTTGTTTTCGCTGTTGAACAATTGTATCGTGTCCTCTCTTGGCAATTGAGATCTTATTATTTGTTCTATTTCTTTTACTTTTTCGGTAAATTTCTCTTTTATCTCATGTTTTTGTTTAATTATTAAGTTCAAGATTTTGTCATGAAAGTTGTTTAGGTATGTTTCCAGTCTTTTTCTAAACTTTTCGGAATTTTTTTTTTTTTTTTTTTTTTTTCTTTTGTTTGAAATATTGTATATATGTTCTTGGTGCTGTTTCTTATAAAATTTGGGACAATACCAGCTTTTCTGCGTCTTATTAGAAAAACAATGCTGGATCTTATATTTAGTTTATATACAAAAACTAAAATTGACAACACCGAAAAATCGAATTTAATATATAAAATATATTGCGATGGAGATGGACAAAATCTATGCGAAAAAGTATATATTGGCACCACAAAAAACAAACTCAAAACCAGAATATCAGGCCACAAATCGGACATAAAGTTGCGACACACAAAAAACAGCACTTGCCTCCCACTGTGCGGGAGAAAACCATCACCCAAACCTTGACAATGTGTGTGTATTGCAGTGTGAGAGCAACTATCATAAGAGACTCTCACTAGAAATGCTCCACATTATCAACACTCCTACAACAAAGCGAATAAACTATAAAGAAGACTGCGATAATTGCGCTCAGAGCTACAGACTTCTGATTGGAAAAAGAAGCAAAGTGCAATATTAGTTATAAGTCAGTATGATGTTAACGGACAAAGCAGTAGGTCGCTACATGTTAATGTCTTAAGTTTATTTATACATTTTTCGTAAGTGTAAATTACGATGTTGTGATGTTTGTGAAATACTTATGTGTTTTGTTGTTATGTATTTTTTATGTTTACAGTGATCCTGATGATGTTCTTCGAAGAAGAACGAAATATCGAAAAATTTTAGAAAATAATAAATAAAAAAAAAAAAATTTTAAAACAGACCTGGAGCTCGATTAATCAATTTAATTATATCAAATAGAATATATCTAAGAGAAAACAGCATCAAATGCAATATTTGACATTCTTTGGCTCTGAGCAAACTATATGTTGCCATTTTTAATGGGAAGTATGAAATATTATCTTATAATTTTAAGGAAACTATCAGTTTAAAAAATTCAGAAATCAAAAAATTATCAGTAATTTATTTCACAGCAAAAATAAAACAAATTAAAAATACTTACTCGGAACTGATAATATTTTTAATATTTAATATTTTTACTAACAATGAATTCGGAGACAATTTTGATTTTAACAAATTTTTCAATGAAATTATATATTTAGAAAATATTTTCTTTATGGAATATTTCGAAAAGAAGGTTGTAAGCACATCGCTTATGTCCAAGCCAATATTCGGAAAGAGTTAATAAATGTTTGAATTTCTATGTACAACATCTATGTATGTACAACAAAGTTTTAAAACACATACTCGTTATTGAACTAAGAAACAGTTGCAAGTAAACTACAATTCATTGCATACATATTTAATTTTATTTGAAATAGCAGATAAGTGAGATAATTTTTAATGCTTGTATCTTAATTATTTTAAATAATTTAAAAATTTGAAACTTTAGACACTCAACTGTCCTGCTTTATATAAAGCTTAAGCCATATACCATATTTCGCCTTTTGGTGAAATATTAAACGTTTTGTATTATATTGTATATTGTATTGAAATTTGAATATTATATTAAAGTATTATCATTAATTGTTTAACAACCTAAAATACTGTTATAACTTAAATTCATACTCGACTTGTAACTTACAGGTTCGACAAAGTTTACAAATGTACATTTAAGACATGTTGTGAAATAGTTATTCATTTTCTGGGAAACTTTTGAATAATATTTTATATAAAAATTCAGATAAAACAAATAGATTTATTTGAATTTTTTACACATTTACATTTTTTATTCCCTAAAATTGAAATTATTTAGAACATGACGAAATTTTGACGATTTTAAATTTTGGAAATACGATTTTTTGTGTTGTTTGACGAAAATATTGACGATTTTTCGATAGAAAATGTTGGCAGCTCTGGTGTGCATTCGTAACTGTTAATGTGTGTGTGTGTTTGTGTAAGTTATTGTATTTCGTTAGCAAAGATTTAAAAATAACATATTTTTTTAGTTTTAAATATTTATTTACGTAAATGTCATATTTTGTCAGATATCTATGTGCAGTAAAAAGTAAATACATAAAATAGCAAATATTGAAGTGTTGGTTAAACAGTAAAATCTATGTAAGTTTATAACTTCGACAAATCACGACAAATTTACTACATACTTACTTACTTAAGTGGCCAATTACAACTTACGAACGTTGTTCATAAATTTAAGGCCTGAAGTAATAAAGAATTCAACACGCTTCGGCCTTCTGCGTGTGTTCTCCAGTTAGTTCTACCAGGTGATGGCACGTCGCCTAGCACTTGGTCCTTCCAACGGAGTTAGGGTCTTCCTGCTCTGTGACGTCCTTGAGGTTCGCCTTCAAATACCTTTCTCGCTGGAGCATTTACATCCATCATTGCTACATGTCCCAGCCATCGAAGTCGTTGAATTCTGACTCTTTTAGCTACGTCGATGTAATGGTAAAGCTCATACACCTCATGGTTCATCCGATGGAGAAACTCGCCGTCGACACAGATAGGTCCATATATTTTTCGGAGTACTTTTCTCTCGAATACTCCCAGGTTTTGTATGTCCGTTGTAGTAAGCACCCATGATTCGGAAGCATACAACAGAACGGGTATGATTAGCACCAGGTATAGACAGCTGTTTCTTAGTATTCCGAGATAAGGTGGTGTTACTAAAGTGCTGCCGAAGTCTGTAAAAACATCTATTGGCTAGCACTATTCTGCGCTTAATTTCTTGGCTGACATTATTTTTCTTGTTGACGAAAGATCCGAGATAGGTAAACTCATTGATTACCTCAAAACAATAATTATCAACGTTTACGGTGCGTCCCCATCGAGAGGACTCTTTGTTCGTCGAAATCATCATTTTTTGTTTAATTCTCGTTGACCGCTAAACCCATTTTTGCTGACTCATTTTCTAGTGATGAGAAAACTGCAGTAACATCCCACAGATTTCGGCCAATTATGTCAATATCATCGGCGTAGGCTTGTGGCATGTGGCTCTTGTGGAATATGGTGTTAGACATGTTGCCACCAGCCTTTCTAATCACCTTCTCACAACTATACTAAATAGTGTACAGGACAGACTATCGCCCTGCCTGAGACCTCTTTCAGACTGATCGTTACCAATATTAACCAAGAATTTGGTGTTGTCCAAAGTACATCTGCAAAGTCGAATCAGCTTTGCAGGAATACCAAACTCAGATATGGTCTCATAGCCTATTCCTTATCAGAAAGTCGAAGGCAGCTTTGTAGTCGACAAAGAGGTGGTAGGTGTCTATCTGCTTTTCATGGTTTTTTTCCAGGATTTGTCGTAAGGTGAATATTTGATCCGTCATAGATTTGCCAGATCTAAAGCCGCACTAATATGGTCCAATTAGTTTTTCTACAATTGGCTTTAGACGTTCAAACAATATGCTTGAAAGGACCTTGTACGCAATTGGTAATAGGCTTATTCCACGGTAGTTCTTACATTCACTACGATCTCCTTTCTTGTATATGGGACATAACAGACTGAGTCTATAATCCTCTTGTCGGATGTTCTCCATGAGCTGATGCATGCATGCTGATGCATCAGCTCCTCCCCGTAAAGCCTTCAACAATTCAGCAGGAGGGAGACCATCGGTTCCAGAAGCTTTGTTGTTTTTAAGGCAGGAGATTGCCACACGCTCGTATCTGGTATCTGGTATAGCTGGATTTTTGATCGTCGAGAGAGGGCTCTGTCATTGAATCGCTAGCGTAGCCTCTCCGGATTTCTAGGTTGACATTATTTGCTTTTTTGATGACGGAGCCTACGTAGATAAAATTATCTACCACCTTGAAATTATAGTTGTCAACGTTCACGCAGTTTCCCAAACGAGTAGATCCTTTGTCCATTGAAACTAATAATTTCGTTTTGTCCTCGTTCCTTTTAACCCATTTTCTTTGATACCTTCTATATTCTTGAGAAGGCTGCAGTCATATCCCGCTGTTATCGACTGATGATGTCTACGTCATTAGGTTAAGCAAGTAGCATATAGTTTTTGTTGAATATTGTGCCAATCGTGTTTACTATAGCTTTCCCATTATCATCTCCATCACTACGTTAAAGAGAATACACGATAGGCGTCGCCTTGTTTTAGGCCTCGTTCGATATAGAATGGCTCCGTAAGGTCTTCGTCAATCTTCACTTAAGACTTCGTGTCAGTCAGCATCATTCCGCAATGGCGTCTTAGCTGCGCTGTAATACCAAACTCAGCCATGGCATGGCTGTCGAAGGTATCTTTACAGTCGACGAAAAGATGGTACGTGTCCATCTGTTTCTCTTGGGTCGTTTCCAGGTTTAGCGGAAGTGTGTTTACTCTCGACTCTCGACAGTACCTTATATGCGATGGGTAAAAGGCTGATGGGGAAGGCCGTCGGCATCGGCTGCTTTATTATTTTTCAGCCTCGATATTGCTCTTCTTACCTCGGTTTGATTTGGTGTTGGGCAATCTTTGCTATCGCCGACAATAGGCGTGACAACTTCACGTGCGCTGCCTTCTGGAACCAGCAGTTGCTGGAAGTGTTCTCTCCATATATGTAGCACACTCTGTGTATCTGTTACCAGATTTCCATCCTTGTCCTTACAGGAGGGGATCCCATTACCGTAGCTCCGGCTTTCTGGTAAAATTTTTCAGGCTTCATCTCTATCCCTGTATAGCTCTATATCTTCGTTCTCCCGTTCCTTCAACTGACGTTTTTACACATGTTTTACTGTCTCCTTGTGCCGTTTTTAAACAGTCCAGGTTACAATTGACATCCTGTTGCTCAGACGCTATGCAACATTCTTCATCGTACCATAATTCGTCTGGGTGCAGTTTTTTATATCCAAGCGCGTCTGTTGCGGCGCTTGCAATGGAATGCGAAATATTCTGCCACTGAGTATCGGGAATCTCAGAAGTAGAGGCATTGTGCAGTGGCAGTTGGAAGAGCTAGTCGGAGTAGGCAGTGGCTACCTTTCGGGTTTCTAACTTCTCGATATCCAGCTTTCTTTGTGTTTGGATACGTGTGTTAGAGCTAGAGCTATATTTCATCAACATGGGTGAAGTTTACATGCGGCTGTCATAACAAAGGAAGCACATTATTGTAATAATACAAAATTAACGAATTTAAAATACAAGTTACTAAAAAAGTCACATGAAACACTTCTCCTCCTTTGCACTATAACCAACATATTTAAATCCTTGTTTTTAAGTAATTTTGGTACATACTCCCCTCCCAGTCATATCCACCACATTTCTAATTAACCCATTTAAGCAAACAAAAAAAAATTGACATTTTTGTAGATTTCATAAGTTTACCTGCTCATTTGCCAGCGTGTTGTTATTTTCCAGTATTACATGCAATTTGCTAGGTTTCTTTGCCGGAACAACCATTTGAACTTTTGCTAACAAATTAAACTCCTTAACTTTGAGAAGCCATAAAACTAAGAGGGTTTTGTTTGTTCTCCGGCTTGTTTTGGCTTTACCAACGTACACTAAGCCGTAATTTTTGCTGCTGCTGCTATATTTGTTGTTGATACAACTTTAAAGTACGTTCGCAATCAAAGTTTAACCTTTGTTCGATGTTTCAACGAAACGGCAAAGTATTTCAAATACAATACAATTAACTCATGTCCGATTAGAGACTAACAATGTAGTATAAAATGTGAATTAGCAAACATCGATAAGGAGAGGAAACAATTATTAATTAGTTTAAAACTAAAACAAATTGCACGCCATTCTTTATGGCTAACTTGTTGTATAGCTACAGCAGCAAACTTGTAATAGTGTAATTTAATTGGCCTGCAAAGAACTGACGGCAGTTGGGTGTGAAAATGAACCCAATGCTGTAATTAGTTCAAGTCGGCTAAAAATTACAAAGTACTTGAGAAAATTCGGTTTAATTTGTGCTTTGACCATAGGAATTAGAGCAAAGCCCTTAGAAATTTTATTTTGAGACGGTAAATTTTGTCAACAGTATTGTTAATAATATGGTGACGCATTTTTTGTAACGGAAATGTTGTTTTTTTTTACAACTACATACAAATAGTACACAATGGCTTAAGGTTTTACTGTAGAAAACTTCACAGACGTTTGGTGGGGTGTCTGTAACTTAGAACTACATACTCGTATTAGGGCATCGCATGTGACGAAATTACACTAGTCATCGACAGTGAAGTACATTAACTACAAATGAGCAAAAACACAGCATACCAATAATAAAGCCGTTAGGCTGCAGGCACAGCTTATCAAGGGAGAGACATTCATACAAGTATATAACTCAGGCAACATGTTAATATATCCATATATCTGATGGGGAAATAGGAAATTCCTAATTAGATTCTTTCTGTCCGTTTTTCACTTGGGTATAATCAGAATCTCTCTTTGGAGGAGTCTCGATCACAACGTCCGAAAAATTTCATATTCCCCGGCCTACGCCAAATGCGAGAAGGCGCAAAGTTGAGCAACCTAAATGGCATGCTACCATCGATGCGTCTTAGGAAGTAGGTAACAGAAGTTACTGAAGCTCAACACAACGGATCTCTTAGTGGCTTTGGCAGCCCCAAGAAACTATTTAGCATAGGTCGCGGTGGTCTAAAAAGCCAATCTCCTTACAGAAAAACAATTATTATGATAACACGAATTAAAGAAAAAACAAGAACCAGTTCCCAAATGTTTACGACCCCCGCAAACGTTATAAGGACCATGATTTAAGAATGATTTAAGGAATATCCGTTCTCTATACATAGATGGTGCCTATATCCAATTGGCGGATGTCCTTGACAAATAAATAACTGACATCGTCGCTATGCAGGAAATGAGATGAACGGGATAGGAATGCACACGACGAAAGAACCGTCACATCTTTAACAGATGTCATGCAGAAAGACACGAATTTGGATGTGGATCATAGACTCCAACTGTGGTACAATTGTGCTTGGTCAATTCACACGCAATGTTTTTTTTTTTTTTTTTTTTTTTCTCTGTCTCATTATGTGTCAATACACCCCATACATTTCTTTTAGTGCGATATGTCTCCTTCGCACTATTAGCACCTCATTTTATTTTGGACATGATGTGAACTCATAGTCCGCAAGAGACCGAATAGCCACTTTTCGAAGGCAGCCCCCTCGGTGTTATCTTCAACTACTTCGCAGTATAGTGTCGAGTCAATCGTCATGTCTAATAAAGACTTCTCAAACAGTGACGTTCGCAATCGTCGATAAACAAGTAGGTGCCGTTTGTTGTGAATATAAAATCGAAAGCGTGTTTATTCACAAAAACACGAGAAGCTATCCTATACCTTATTCACGGGTTGTAAAGGGAAATAATTTTTTTTTAAGTGATGTGCAGTGCGAAATTTTTTCGGACCACCACGTAGTTGCTACGAAGCTACGCACGCCAAGTAGTGCTAAAAACGCTCGTAACCAAACGCAAAGGAAGCTAGACAGCACAAAACTGCATACCACCGATATAGCCAATGCATATTCCAACCAACTATCTCTCAGTAGCTGCACGTAGAAAAGAATTCCAAGCGCTTCGGTCTTTTTCGCTCCGTCGATAGTTCGTCACAAAAATATTTATATCACAGCTTCTTCGTCTAGTCCATACAACGATGTTTTGGTCGGCCCCATTCTACGCTGCTACCGAGTTTATTGCCGAAGACTTTTCGAGTTGAAGCTTTTCCATCCATTCGTACAATATGTCCTAGCCAGCGCAATAGCTCTATACATGCTTGACTGCTTCGATGCGTTATCCAGCTCATAATGCCCATGATTCATACGATGAAGGGTCTAAACAAGTTGCAGATAGTGTTTCTCTAAAAAAAACTCCATGAATATATTGGAGTCCACGATTATGCCTAGTAGACAGCGGTAGGTAGTATCAGTGTCTGGTAGAGTGGGTTCGTACAGGATGTCCTTGCTAGCGGAATTGGTATATATACGCTAGACTGCTTCGATGTCGCTATCCAGTTCATACAGCTTATGGTTCAAACGATGGGTTCAAAAAAACAAGCAAGAAGTTAAGGAAATATTTTCTCATAGTGAATGGTTGTGAAGTTTTTCGAGTCTGTGCACCCAAGAAAGATTTCCTATTTTGTTGTGAGATTCTGGTGGAATATTAATTTGGAATATTACTCTGCTTATAAACTTCTTTCATAAACACTGGACTAGAGCTTGAAATTATTTCCAAACCATTTTGCGAATTATTTTCTCTCGAAGATCCCCAGTAAAGATTGATCCGCTTGTGTCAATACCCAGGATTCTGAGCTGTAGAGCCAGACATGTAGTATCAGCATCTAGTAGAGTTGGATATTTTATTCGTAGAAAGAGAGCTTTGATATTAAAACACTTACTTTGTGGAATGGGACTTTGGCCAGAGGTTGAAAGTTACTGATTGTCACTCACTTGGGAGTGACCAGAAGCGATTCCTTTGTGGCACTGTCCAAGCAGCTAACTAACATACATAACATAGACCAAGTATTCCCCGGGCAATGACTTTAAAGCAACCGCTTAGAAGTTAGCTAGAGTTAGAAGGCGAAACGTTGAGTAACCTAATCGGCATGCTACCACCGATGCGTCTTAGGAAGTAGGTAACAGAATTTACTGAAGCTCAACACAGGCTCTCCTAGTGGCTTTGGCAGCCCCAAGAAACTAGGATCGGGAGCGGTTGCCTAATAAGCCACTATCCTTAAACAAAATTTATTATAAAAACATGAAGAAAAGAAAAAACCCACCTGTAAGGACAGTGATGGAAATCTGGTCACGGATACGCAGAGTGTGCTGCACATATGGAGAGAACACTTCCAGCAACTGCTGGTTCCAGAAGGCAGCGCACGTGAAGTTATCACGCCAATTGTCGACGACGGATTAGATTGCCCACCACTAAGTCAAGCCGAGGTGAGAAGAGCAATATCGCGGCTGAAAAACAACAAAGCAGCCGGTGCCGACGGTCTGCCCGCAGAGCTCTTCAAGTCCGGTGGCGAGGAGCTGATAACGAGCATGCACCAGCTCCTCCGTACGGTTTGGCTTTAAGAGTGCATGCCCGACGATTGGAATGTAAGCGTATTATGTCCTGTGATGAAAAAAGGTGATCCACGTGTGTGTTCCAACTACCGTGGGATCAGCCTTTTACCCATCGCATATAAGGTCCTGTCGAGTGTGCTATGTGAAAGACTAAAGCCAGTGTTATCCAACCTGATCGGGCGTTATCCATGTGGCTTTAGACCTGGAAAATCAACAACTGACCAGATTTTCACACTTTGGCAAATCCTGGAAAAGACCCAAGAGAAACAGATCGACACATACCATCTTTTTGTCGACTATAAAGCTGCCTTCGACAGCCCGATACGGCAGAAATTACTCGAAGCCATGGCTGAGTTTGATTTTCCAGGGAAGCTGATACGTCTTTGCGTAATCACGCTGACTGACACAAAGTCTTCAGTGAAGATTGGCAAAGACCTTACGGAGCCATTCTATACAAGATGAGGCCTAAAACAAGGCGACGGCCTATCGTTCGATCTCTTCAACATTGTGATGGAGATGATAATGAGAAAAGCTGCAGTAACCACGAGTGGCACTGTATTCAACAAAAGCCACGTGCTACTCGCGTACGCTGATGACGTAGACATCATCGATCGAAAACTGCGGGATGTGACTGCAGCCTTCTCAGGTATACAGAATGAATAAGGGAAAATGGGCCTAACGGTGAACGAGGACAAAACGAAGTTATTAATTTCAACGAACAAAGAATCTACTCGTTTGGGAAACTGCGTGAACGTTGAAAACTATAATTTCGAGGTGGTAGATAATTTTGTCTACCTAGGCTCCGCCATCAACAAAGAAAATAATGTCAGCCTAGAAATGCGGAGAAGAATCATGCTTGCAAATAAATGCTACTACGGACTAAGCAAGCGATTCAATGACAGAGCCCTTTCTCGACTAACAAAACTCCAGCTATACCAGATACTGGTTCTACGTGTCTTAATGTATGGCTCAGAATCCTGGGTTATGACACAAGTGGATGAATCGGTTCTGGCGGTATTCGAGAGAAAAATACTCCGTAAAATATATGGGCCCATCACCGTTAACGCAGAGTATCGGCGTCGTATGAATCATGAGCTGTACACTGACATTGACGTGGTCAAACGCATTAAGGTGCAACGGTTGCGTTGGCTAGGTCATGTTGTACGCATGGACGAAGATGCTCCTGCTCGAAAAGTCTTCGACAATGAACTCGATGGACGGCTCAGAAGAGGGCGACCAAAACTCCGTTGGAAAGACCAGGTTACTGAGAACCTTACAGAACTCGGTGTGACTAACTGGAGAAGAAGCGCAGAAGATCGAGGCGCTTATAATATTTTTCTACGTGCGGTATATAATCCCCTGGGATTGCATAGAAGTACCAGCTAAGTAAATAAGTAAGTAAGTACTTTGTGCATAGTAGCAGCGGCTTCCGTTCTATACTCGTCTAGTGATTTCCAATGTGACATTATATTTTTTTTTAACGGCGAAGTCAAGGTAGATAAAATCATCTATCACTTCAAAGTTGCAGTTCTCGACGTTCACGCAGCGTCCCAAACGAGTACTCAGTTGATCAATGAAACAAATAACAAACAAATGACCATTACCCACTACTGCCAACTGCTTCTCAATGCTTCAAAAGGCCGCATTAACTTAAGCTGTTTTCCTTCAATGATATCTATATCATCAGCATACGCCAGCAGCATATTACTTTTGTCGATTTTCACTGAAGATTTCGTGTCAGTCAGTGTCAATCCGCAAATTCGCATCAGCCCCGAGAGGATTTTATCGTATGGATCTGTTGAATGCAGCTTTGTAGTCGATGAACAGATGGTAGGAGTCGAACTGAATTTCTTGGGTCTTCATCAGGATTTGTCGTAGTGTGAATATCTGGTCGGTCGTTAATTAGCCAGGTCTAAAGCCACACTGATAAGGTCCCACCAGATTCGCTAGGTTGGGCTTTAAACTTTCACATAACACACTAGACAGAACCTTGTAGGCGATGGCTAAAATGCTGATGCCACGATAGCTGATACGCACACTTTGATCGCCTTTCTTAAGCACATGACAAAGAATACTCAGATTTCATTCATTGAACCATTGTCAGATCATCGTACATTGTCAGATCATCGCCTTCGGCATTAAAAAGACCTGCCGGCATTCCATTGGCTCCCGCAATTTTATTATTATTTAGACATGCTGATTTTGTTTTAGCTTGGCAGTGGACAATTTACTTCGTCGTCAATGATTGCCGTGATCTCGTCACTAAAGCTGTCTTCAGCAACGAGCAGAGTATGAAATTGTCCCCTTTATATTTGAAGCACACTATGTGTGTCCGTGACTAGATTTCCATCCCTGTGCCTGCAGCTGGGGATCAATGTTCCAAAACTATGGCTTTTTTCCCTTTGGTAAAACATTTGGGCTTCACCTCTATCCCTGTAATTTACGATATCCTGTCTCTTTCTTTACTTTCAAAGCAGATTTTTCCGCCTGAATAGGCGGTTTATTTCCATCCTCTTCTCATTTTATCGTTCTGTCACCCTACATGCTTTTCCTCAGGGCTACCAGGGCTTGTCTGACCGTGGTTTTTCATAACCCATTATGGTTTTTCCGGCAGTGGTCATAGAATTCACAACATGCTGCCTCTGTTTGTCGGGTACATCAGAATTAAGGGGGATTTATTTGCAGTAATTGAGAGTTGGTTGGAGTAGGCATTGGCTATCTCGGTGGTATGCAACCTTATAATGTCAAACTACGATTACCACGTAATCAATATTGTTTCTTGTCTTTCGATCAGGGAATATCCAGGTTTCCTTTTGAATATCTTTATGGGGGAAACTGGTTCTACTCACAGCCATGTTTTTTGCCTACGCGAAACTAACCAGGTTGTATTCGTTATTGAAAATTTTGTTGTGTAGACTAAATTTTCCGACTACTGAACCAAAAGCATCTTCCTTTCCTATTTTATCATTAAGATCTCCCAGAACAAATTTAAGGTCATGGATAGGACAGCGGTCATGTATTTGCATTAGGTGCTAATAGATTGCAGCTATATTGTCCTCGTTTTTGTCTTTCATCGGGATGTGTCCAAAAATTAGCGTGGTTCGGATAGTGGTTGTTTAGTCACTTTGAAGGTTTGAACGCAAGACAAAATGTCTCCTGCTGCCGATCAACATTCAAATTCGTGGTTTTCTGCATTCATCCCATTTCCCGTATGGCGATGATGTCAGCCTTGTATTTGTCAGGGATATCCTACAATTGCACAATCTCTTATGAGAATTTTGACATTCCTGGTCCCGATAAAGTTTGCATGTGTCTTTAGCATTTGGAGGATAATTGTTTTTCTTTTTTTTGTGTTTTCATATTATTATTTATTTAGGGATCCTATAGGCCACCGCGAGCGATCCTATGAGTAGCTTCGGGAACTTCTGTTACCTATGCAGTAACTTTTTATACAAAGCTGGAAGTCCGCCTTTCATCATCTGTGGGTCCTCCAACTTAAGCTCTTCGACGTACCAAAAGTAACAATATAATATATCAAAAGAATATAGTGAAAATACTGACGTTTTTTGGCCTTGCTCAGTGTAATCAATTTTAAAATTACCAGCTATTGTAACCCTCCCTAAATGGATGCGCATCTACATTCATTGCATACAAGAACGCGAATTAATTCATTTACACTACTGTTCGCTTTACAATGCCGGATAAAAGTAAAAAAAAAAACAAATGAATAAAATCATTCAAAATTGCTGGAAAACTCAGAGCCTTTGAGTGGAGCCTACTACATACCTACAGAATGGTATGAAAATGCTTCAAAAGTTGTGTACGAGTATTAAACAACAACAAAAGAGAGAAAGAGAAAAAAAAACAGCAACACCACCAGCATAAACATAATGATAAAGTAGAAAAAAAGTGCAATGCAAAAGAAATAACGAAAACAACACAACAACAAAAAACTAAGTAGAAAGGTACTTACGGTTTGTTTTTAATTACCCCCTGTCCCATCTTACAAAAGTTACAACTACTAGGTTCTGGATTTACCGTGACGTTTTGTGATTATGTTTTGTGTGCGTCATTCTTTGGGCTCAGTGTTGCATGTGTTGAATGTTGAAAGCCGAGTTGGTGAATACTGAATGTTGCATGATGTGTTGGTTTAAGTTTTAATTAAAATTATATCGTATCTCATCATGACTGTTAAGTATAGTTGCAGCTCGTAACTGAAATGCGCTTGCTTCGGTCTGTTGTTTTTTTTTTTGTCAATTTCTAGTTTTTCGCGATGCAGATTAAAACATAACGCAGAATGAAAATGCAGGGAGAATTTTGGGATATCTATTTTGTTTTCTGTATTTATTTATGTTAGATTTCAGTGTTTTGAATGTAATATGGTGTTAAAATGTATTAACTTACTACATGAATACAAATAAGGACATTATAAATGCGAACCTTACTGGCATTTCGATAGCAAACTGGATCCATTGAGCATTATTTTGAGGGTCTAATTCGTGTATCATAAAAATTTTCGAAAAATGTAAAAGTTCATCTACATTTAAGATGCCAGAGCCCTTTCGATTAGAGAGTCTAGGAGTTCACGAACAGATGCTATTACAAGCTATACCTTTTTGGAAACATTTACAGTTCTAGGTCGGTAGGATCAGGATTGACTTGTAATTGATCTTGTATCCTTCTCTGCAGAATGACGCCAGATTTGTGCCATATTTTGCCTTGTCATTATGCTAACTGGCTCATGATGCATACGAGGTCGATACTCTTCTTTAACGATAATAGGCCCATATACTTTGAGGAGTATTTTTCTGTCAAATACTGCAAGAACCAATTCATCCACTTGTGTCATAACCCAGGATTCTGAACCATACATCTACACAGTTAGAACCAGTATCTCGTATAGCTGGATTTTGGTTCGTCGAGAGAGGGATATGTCATTAAATCGCTTGCTTAGTCTGCATTAGCATTTATTAGCAAGCAGTATTCTTCTCCGGATTTCAAGACTGTCGATTATGTTTTGTTGATGGCAGAGCCTAGATAGATAAAATTATTACCTCCACCAACCTTCACGCAGTTTCCCAAACTACTATATTCCTTGTTAGTTGAAACTAATAATTCCGTTTGTCCTTGGTCACCATTAGATCCATTTTCGCTTATTCTTGCTGTATATCTGAGAAGGCTGTATCACATCCCGCAGTTTTCGACCGATGTATCTACGTCATCAATGTACGCGAATAGCATGTGGCTTTTGTTGTATATCGTGCCAATCGTGTTTACTGCAGTTTTCTCATTAACATATACCTCACTATTTCAAAGAGATCACACAATAGGCCCTCGCCTTATTCAAGGCCACGCCTGGTATAGACTGGCTCCGTAAGGCTCTTGGCAATCTTTACTGAAGATTAGGTGTCAGTCAGCATCATTTCGCAAAGGCGTATCAGCTTCGCTCTGGAATACCAAAACACATGGCTGCGAGTAATTTCTGCCATATCCACACTGTCGAAAGCAGCTTTATAGTGGACGAAAAGATGGTACGTGTCAATCTTTTTCCCTTGTTGGATAACATTGGCTTTAGTCTTTTACATAGCACACTCGACAGGACCTTTTATTAGCACCACGGATCACACGCACGTCCATGACACTAGATGCATGCCTGCCATCAATTACTACATGATCAATTTGATTTTTGGTGTTTTAATCGGGGGATAGCCAAGTTGCCTCTCGGATATCTTTGTGCTGGAATCTGGTTCCACCCACTACCATGTTCCTTCCCGCTGCGAAGATAACCAGCCTATACCCGTTGTCTGACGTGTTGGTATGCGGGCTGAATTTAACGATCGATGCACCAAGAACATGTTCCCTTCCTATTTTTACACTAAAATCCCCCAGTACGATTTTAATGCCGTGGCCAGGGCAGCGGTCGTATATATCCTATCGTAAATGCATCTTTAATCTCATTGTCATTATTTTCCGTCGGGTCATGAACTCAAATCCGCGTGATATAGAAATATATGACGGATTATGGCTATTCGATCACTAACAGGATTGAACCGCGAGAGAAGATGTCTGAGTCCCTGGCTAAATACAAATCCGCATCCAACTTCTAATATTAGATATCGCAATTTTTACATCTCGACCATCCTTGTCCTGTCCATTTCATCTCCTGGATGGCATTGATGTCAGCCTTATATTTTTCGAGGGCATGCGCGAGTCGGACAGTGGCACCTTCCCTATAGAGAGTCAGGACATTCCAGCTGCTTATTCTTAAATCATAGTCCTTAATTCGTTTGCGGGTTCCGTGTTTCGCGTTCTTATAGCCAGTAAAGGACCTGAAGGCGTGTGGCTAGCCCAACCATCGGAGTTCTTCGCTCACTATCTGCCGCTATTCATGAGCAAAATATTGCGAACAACGTTGCCCAGGTGCCACCACGAAGGAGGTTAGGAGTCGGCTTGAGATGCAAGATTCACTTTACATACCCAACAGTCGATAAAATTGTATTTGAGATCGGATAATAAAAGTGCTAAAGGGGTCAGATTGGACAACTATTGGACAGATGCGAAAATGATAACCATTAAAACTGACTACAGTTGGCAAATAAGATAGTAATCCTTCCCCTAAGATTGGACTACGAACTGCTGTCCTGTCTATATTAAGTCTCCTGCAATTATTACACATGTCAAAATGGCATGTCTCGGCGGTAAAAAGATTCTAGTCGAATGATGTGGTCTTTCCGAAAAGAAGAAAACCAACGGACTTAATATAATTTCATAGTCAGAAGAATATTTAGTTAAAAACGTTTAATATAAAGTGTAAAAAACTCTATCATTGTCGAATAAACTCTTGCTTACTTTAATGCCTTACTGGTTTTCCAGGGAACTGGAAAAAAACATTATCATTCATTTTAATTACGGTAAATTTGTATCCTTCTTGCTAAAATGCTTTAATTACAATACACTCAGACATTTGTCTGTTGTTGCCTTGTACTTTTTCGACATAATGAACAAAAATACAGATTAATGTAGGATAATGTCATGTACGTACCTTGGGACGGGCAAATGTTTGGATCCTGCGCTGTTAATGGCCAACACATACACACGCACACTCATATGCTCAAGTTAAAGACTGGCAAAAAAAACAGCGAATATCCTTAAAATATTTCAGAGTATAATCCTTTACGACTGGCAAAAGATAAGACTCACATTATTTAGGATATCACAATGATTAAAAGCTAAATAACTCTTATTTACAGGGAACGACCATGTATTTATGTAAAGATACGAATGTATTGAAGAGAGCCAAATGCAAATACACGTACAAAAGCAACATCTATATCATGATGCTTATTTCATTGTCAATATCTCAAGGATATATCATAATGCACATGGCCATGTCTACGCTTTTGTTTTATGCTTTGACATTGTCACATTAATCAATCCAAATGACTTTTCGTTGTAATCATAAAGTATCAAAGTAATTGTATCTGTAGTGTCAAAGATAATATTTTTATATGATGAAAGATATGATTGTTTGTGCCTTTGACGTAGGTAGAAGAGTTGTTGCTTTTTGAATACCATGCATATAATTGCAATTACATTACAGAAAATGTGACTTTTTAAACGGAATGCATTAAGGTGTCAAAGGCGACGTATAGTTTATTCGTAGTTAATACAATTACTGATAATTCCCTGGGATATGTGGTCCCAAATACAAATCATTTGACAAGTAGAGTATGTCACAGACGGACAATCCCAAAAATGGGTTGTTTGCATGGGAGATGGAAGTATTTCGTTCCAAAATAACATCCGCATAGAGAATATAATCTTGCATACTAAATTTCAGTTCGATAGCTATTAAACTACTGCCTGCTATAATCGCGGGAATAGACCGACAGAACCCGGAAGAAGAAAAAATGGTGTGTTTATATGAAAGATGGGAGTAGTTTTTGTCCGATTTTGCTCAACTTAAAGAAAAGAAGCTTGCATACGAAATTTCAGCTCTATGCCCCAAAAAGGGAGAGTTTGTATGTATAGGAGAGCCAGGGAGTGTAGGCCTTCTTATACTTTAGGGAGCACTTCCACATAAATTTTCGTGACTCTAGCTTTTGGCATTTGGTCTGGGCCTCTCTTGCCTCGATCTAATTCTATAGGGCATGGGCCCATATAAATCTCAACGATTATGACAATTGCCGTCTGATCTGAGTGACAGTAATATTATTATCCCTTTTTTAGCTACTAAAAGTTCGAATTTCCAAAAATCACTCCTTAGCTGACGTTTTCTCGAAACTACCTCAAATTTCAGCAGCCTATCTACAGCCGGTCTATTATTATAACCTATAATTATGACCGATTTTTTTAAATTTGCGTGACATAGCCCTTTTCTTCATCTTCATATTTTTGATGGATCGTGATATGATATAACTGCATGAAATTTCGGTTTTTGGGGGCGGTGCCACGCCTCTTTGTCTTATGTCTTCATGTAGACTTTAATAGAGGCCCTGCGGATAGTCAACACAGCCAAATATTATTGCAATCGGTTTATTTATTGGGCTATATAACGCTTTTTTCACTAGGGGCGTGGCTCCGCCCGTTCACCATCGAGACGTTATCCTCCTTGTACCAGTAAAAAATATAGCGAATCTCATCGTCAGGCCTCTAATGGCTCTTGAGATAATACCGATTAAAATCTCGGTTAGTGTGGGCGTTGCCACACCCCTTTGTCTTATAATACATTCATGTAGCCCATGGTAGAGGTCCTACCTAACCTTGTTTTCATTTAGCCTATGATAGGGGCCCTTCGGACAGTACTACCAGACTCTGATCCTACCTGTCTTACCTTACAGCGCAGAATCCTGGGTAATGACACAAGTGGATCAATCTATTCTGGGAGTCTTCAAAAGAAAAATACTACGAAAAATATTTCGACCCATCACCGTTAACGGTGAGTATCGTCGTCGAATGAATCATGAGCTGTATGAGATGTACAACGACATCGACGTAATCAAGCGCGTTCAGATAGACCGAATACGCTGGCTTGGACACGTTGTGCGAATGGACGAAAACGCTCCCGCTCGAAAAGTCTTCGGCAATAAACTCGTTAGGCGGCGCAGGAGGGCCGACCAAAACTCCGATGGATGGACCAGGTGAAAGAGCTGTTAACTGAGCTTGGTGTTGTCTAACTATCTACGGAGCGCAAAAGACCGAAGCGCTTGGAATACTTTTCTACATGTGGCTATTGATAGATAAATTTCTTTTGTTGCTGCCATTAAAGAAGAAGAAGACAAAGCTTTAGGTGTTTGGGCTGGGGGTGATCAGTCTGTAACCCAAGGCTTTTATATATAAAGATTGTCGTACTGACCACGCCTCCTTATGGGCTGCGTTACTATTGAAAGAACAAAATTGATATACCCTTCACTCCGTCCGTTTGCGGTCTGAAGGTTATAATTGAGATGGAAATAGGTGCTAAAAAACTATGCTTCTAGCACGTATTGTTTCTCGTATAGTTTCATTTCAAATGTCGTATAGTTTCAATGTCGGATGTCTTCAATGATAACACAGTACAACATTTTTCAGCCCATTGATTTAGGACTCAATTCTGAGAATCTAAATCGGACTAGTGGTTCTCGACTTATGTCACACAAAAGAGCCTAAAACGTGACAAATTCCCCTATACGATAGTTACAAACTTCTAATCGATATTAAATTATTATGGCATGTAACTTGACAAAACGGATGATGCAGAATTTCTTCTTTTTGGGGCTACTTTCACGTGTAGTTCTCAGAATTGAGTCCAAAAAGTATGTCTTGTACTGTGTAATTAAATTTGATTTTTTTGAGGCACGTTTTAACTCTCTATATCGACTGCTTATGTGTCTTTTTCGTCCTTATGCCGAGAAAAGTCATAAACGGAACTTAAAATGGTACATTACACTATTTAAAAGCTCTACAAAAATGTTTGATATCTCCAACTTTTACAAATCATTTGTCTCTTTTCACAGCACTGTGCGAACAGCGACCTTAATTAATCACAGTGTCTATATTTGTTATTGATAAACAACATATTCGATATCATCATTCAAACTAACTATCTCGATTCCTTATACATATGTCCTTCTCGTCCTTATTTCAAGGAAAGTCAGAAAAGTGACGTAGAATGGGACTTTAGAACATAACAATTTCCTACATAATTATGTTGCTTAGAACATTTTTGTCGGGGTGTTGTATAAAAAGAAATCGTTATCATTTACTTTTCTTGTTTTTGATAAACCGTAAAAACCGCTTGATCTAGTTATTCGAAAATCGATATTTTTTCAAATCCGGCTGATGGTTTTCAACTAAAAAAACCGGTTTCCGGTTTCGATTTTTTATACTCTAGTTGTGGGGCAAACTAAAATTTTCCAAATTGTATTTGACCGGCCGTGGCATAGTGGTTAGAACTCGCGACTACCATGCGGGAGATCAAAGGTTCAACACCTGGCTCCAGTCATCTTAAAAAAAATTTTCCTTTCATTGCCGAATGCTCGAATGTTGTCGACAGCAACTTCGCAGTATTAGCGTCGAGTCAATCGGCATGTCTAGTAAGAGCTTCTCAAACAGTGACGTTCGCATTCGTTGATAAACAAGCTGGTGCGACGCGAGAAGCTATCACATACCTCATTCATGGAGTGTACAGGGAAATTAAGTAATTTCAATTTAATAATTCAATATGTAAGTCTGTTATATCTCGACGTTCGCATTATTCTCCTTTATTCAAAATAATATACTCTGTGATTTTTAGTTCCTACAACTATCATGCAGTGTCACTCATCTTCTAATGTTACCAGTTCACAAAGAAACATATCCTAGATAGGTAGACAATAATAAGATTCCATTGCAAATGATGTGAGTATATCCTGGCATGTGCACATCATGCGTACGCTTCTGAGTTAATCCTTTTCCCTAGCCTCCCTAATAAGTTGTTGTGTTGTTTTTGCTCTCGTCTCATTGTGCTTTAACCTTTAAATTAACTTTTATGCTAACAATGAGCAAAAACTTCTCCAATTTCAGGTATTCATGAAGTACAGTTTATCCCCTAAGGCATGAAATTACGTGAAAACAAAATAAAAAAGGAAACTTCAACTAAAAAAAAAAGGAAAACAGAAAAGAAACTATATACTAGATTAAATGCGAATTTTGCTTTATACTTATTTTCCGTGAGATTTTTTCTTTTTTCTTAGTGCTCAGCTCCTGTTGTAATCCTAGGTTTATGTGTGTATGCGTGTGTTAATGAAGACCATACCAACAAAGTAATTCAGGGTTGGGTTGTCTTTTTACTGGGCCTTCTAATGGGCTCGGGTAAATATTGTAGACGCAGTCCTTTCATTATGTCGATTAATGTCTTCAACAGAAACATGAATGACAACTATAGAATTATTGTCTTAGATTTTCACCCAGTACATTGTCATTTAAGCGAGTAATATCCGCTTTCAGACTTTCCACTTTACATAAAAAACAGAGAGCTGGGATTCAAACCGGCACCCTTCACCGTACGCGTTTCGCCATTGGATTCAGACTTATTAGCGGCGTCGCACAGTGGCACCGCCCCATACATTTCTTGGAAATAAATAGAAGGAGTGGTCGTACAGCAACGAAATTTTGCAGAAACACTTCTCTGGGCTTAGTTTAGAAATTTTGAAAAAATCTTGGAAAACCGCCTACTGCCACACCTACCTCCCATATAACTGTACTTGCCAAAATTTTTATTTTTGGACCTAGGGATTCGAAATTCGGGACACTTCTCAATTGAGTTCTCCTTATGAAAAAAATTAAACATATTGGGGATGCCACGCCTACTTTAGATTTTACGCCCATCGAAAGTTGTAGATTTTAGGTGTTTTTCTTCCCTGTCTAGAATCATATGAAAATTTCATATAAGTTAAAAAATTTTAATTTTTATTCAAAAGTCAACATGTGTTGTCTCCATACAAAAGAAGAGAATATCCCCAACAACCCTCCGCGAAAGGTATTAGCCTTCAAATACACTGAAAATATCGCACAAATGCATGCATAAAAATCGATGTTACTAAAAGGGACGGTATTTGGCGGTGACTTTTTTTTTCTTAATTGAAAGTACTGACTCGGACCTTTCATTTTTTTATAGTTAGAGGGCTAAGCAAGGCAAAGCACATAAAATTTTTTCCATCAAAAAGTGAAAAGTTGATATTTTTTAGTATAATTTTTGATAAATTATAATAATTAGTATACCTTTCCAATTTCAATAATTTTTTTTTCTTATAAAAGAGTAAGTGGTATATTTTCAATGAAAAATAAAACAAAAGCCATAGCTATAAACGTACACACACAAAAAGTACTTTATTTGGACAATAATTTTAATCAAATTTCATTGAATAAATTTCCGTTGACTTCTGTTAGTTTTTTTTAACTACAAAATTTCACTTTTCATAAAAAACCATATTGAATTCTTCTTATCCAAATATTTCTTTACAAAACCCAATCATTAAAATTTTGAAATTGGAAAGTTGAAAAACCCTATTTTTTCCACAGAAATGCCACTGTGCGTCGCCTTAACGAACTCAGCAATACTGGTTTTCAAATCACTTTTTTTTTAAGAAAATTTTGCAAAAACAAATTTATTTTCACAAGGCTGTTTGTTTCAACCTGGAACCATAGGAATCAATATATGGCAACATATCGTCGGTATACTGCGTAAAGCGACCAACTCCACTATTTTGTGAAATGAACTTAATGATGCAAAAGTGTTGCAAAAGTCAAGGTCTAAGCCCTCTAAAGAATTCCTATGTCTATTTAAAATAGTTTTGTAGTTATTGTATAAAAACACAAGCGGCCATAATATTTAAATCATCAATAACACCGAAACACAAAAGTGGAGTTGGTCAGTTTACGCAGTATACCAACGATATATTAAATAATGTAATATTTAAGGGATTAACAAATATTACACAATTGCGCCCCTATCTCCACTGTATTTTTTATGTATACAAACTTAAGCCTTCGATGCCACATTTAATATATCTCTCTATTTATTTTTCCTTTTGCAGATTTATGATTGGTCAATACATTACAGTACACGGTGATGTAATTAGCCACGTTAACATCACTCATGTCATGGTGGAAGATGGTGGCGAATATGCATGCATAGCGGAAAATCGTGCCGGGAGGGTGCAACATGCAGCGCGCTTAAATATATATGGTAAGTAAATATTTATATAATTATGTTCGATAATGCAAACACACACAAGAACACGTAATAAAAAAAACACACACAATGATTTGAATAATTTATGTTAATTTTAAAGCAAATATTCATATATATTTTTTTTGAACACAAAAAAAACCACCAATGATGCAAATACGTTACGCAAATATTTGATGAATATCTAGGCCATGGAAAACAGAAAGGAATGTGATACAATTTATGTACAGATCTGTTGTCAACGTAGGTGGTACACAAGGGTTAAATTTTAATGAGTTTTTTTTTTTAAATTACGTTTCATCGTTTTCATCAACTGTTTTACAACTAGAATTCGAGGTGGTTTCACCACTAGTGCTTTATACATTTTTGTAAAAAAAACTAAAAAGAGTGACCCAATATTAACACAGTACAACATTTTTTAGCTCATTGATTTGGGACTCAATTTTGAGAACTGCACGTGAAAGTAGCCCCAAAAAGAAGAAGTTCTGCATCATTAATTTTGTCAAGTTACATGCCATAATAACCTAATATCGATTTGTTAGTAGTTAGTAAGTATCGTATAGGGGAATTTGTCACGTTTTAGGCTATTTTGTTTGACATAACTCGAGAACCACTAGTCCGATTTGGCTAAAACAAATTTCAAAATATTAAGAATTACAATTCCTATAATCTGTTCATATAACGTTTCCCTATATAAGCATCAGTTTCACTTTTCCATTCTTCAAATGATATTGAACTGGGTTTATTTTGTAGCAGTTACAAAAAAACTGTTGTAAAAAAAAAACTTAATTTCCCTTTGCACCCCATGAATGAGGTATGGGATAGCTTCTCGCGTTGTTGTGAAATAATAAGCTTTCTATTTTAAGATTCACAACTAACGGCACCTACTTTTTTATCGACGAATGCGAACGTCACTGTTTGAGAAGATCTTACTAGACACGCAGATTGACTCGACACTTAATACTGCAAAGTTGCTGTCAACAACATTCGAGGGGAGCCGACAATGAAAGAACAATTTTTTTTTAAGATGACTGGAGCCAGGTTTGAACCTGCGATCTCCCGCATGGTAGTCGCGTGTTCTAACCACTATGCCACGGCCGGTCCCTGTTGTACTCCGTGGCGTATGATTTACGTGAATTATTACTTATGATAATCTTACGCCACCATATAGTATTTATGTTATATCAAGTAAAACAGCCTAAAACGTGACAAATTCCCCTATACGATACTTACTTACTTTGCGCTTCTTCTTCAGTCAGTCATACTCAGTTAGTCGCTACTCTCCGGCGATGGGCCCATATATTTTGCTTACTTACTTAAGTGACCCATTACGAACTTACGAACGTGATTCATAAATAAGAGGCCTGAAGTATTAAAGATTTCCATACGCTTCGGTCTTCTGCGTGCGTTCTCCTGTTAGTCCTACCAGATGGTGGCACGGCGTCTACCACTTGGTCCTTCCAACGAATTTGGGTCTTCCTGCCCTGTGTCGTCCTTCAGGTTCTTCTTCAAATACCTTTCTCGCTGGAGCATTTACGTCCATCCTGGCAATATGTCCCAGCTATTGAAGTCATTGGATTCTGACTATTTTAGCTATGTCGATATCGTGGTAAAGCTAAAACAGCTCATGGTTCTTCCGAAACTGCTCCCAGGTTTTGTATGTCCGTTGTGGTAAGCACCCATGATTCGGCAGCATACAACAGAACGGGTAAGATCAGGGATAGGTGTTTCTTAGTATTCCGAGATAAGGTGGTGTTATTAAAGTGCTGCCGAAGTTCGTAAAAACATCTATTGGCGGGCACTATTCTTCTCTTCTTCTGTAGTGGCAGCAATAACAGAAATTTATCCATCAGTAGCCGCACGTAGAATATTTTGTCACAGGAAGCTCAGTTAACAGCTCTTACACCTGGTCCATCCATCGGAGTTTTGGTCGCCCCCCCCTGTGCCACCCATCGAGTTTATTGCCGAAAACTTTTCGAGCCGGAGCGTTTTCGTCCATTCGTACAACGTGTCCAAGCCAGCGCATTCGGTCTATCTGAGTGCGCTTGACTACGTCGATGTCGTTGTACAGCTAATATAGTTCATGATTCATTCGACAACGGTACTCGCCGTTAACGATGATGGTTTCAAATATTTTGAGTAGTATTTTTCTTTCGAAGAGTCCCAGAATAGATTGATCCACTTGTGTCATTACCCAGGATTCTGCGCTGTAGAACAAGACAGGTAGGATCAGAGTCTGGTAGAGCTGGGTCTTTGTTCTTCGAGAGAGCGCTTTGTCGTTGCTTAGCGCATAGTAGCAGCGGTTACCGATCAATACCCGTCTCGGGCACTATACTCTGCTTAATTTCTAGGCTGTCATTATTTTTCTTTTTAGCGGAAGATCCGACGTATGTAAACTTATCTACTACTTCAAAAGAATAATTTTCAATGTTGACGGTGCGTCCCCATCGCGAGGACTCTTTGTTCGTCGAAATCATTATTTTTGTTTTGTCCTTGTTGACAGCTAAACCCATTTTTCTGACTCCTTTTCCAGTGATGAGAAAACTGCAGTAAAATCCCCCAGATTACGGCCAATGATGTCTATATCATCTGCATAGGCTAGTGGCATGTGGTTCTTGTGGAATATGGTTTCAGATATGTTGACACCAGCCTTTCTCACCTCCTTCTCCTTAACTATATTAAATAGTGTACAGGACAAGCTATCGCCCTGCCTGGGACCTCTTTCCGTGTTATCTGGTTCATAATGATCCTTACCAATCTTAATAGAGGATTTGGTGTTTTTCAAGGTACATCTGCAAAGTCGAATTAGTTTCGCAGGAACACCAAACTCAGACATGGCGTCATATAGCCTATTCCTTATTAGAGAGTCGAAGGCAGCTTTGTAGTCGACAAAGAGGCCGTAGGTGTCGATCTGCTTCTCATGAGATATTTCCAGGATTTTTCGTAAACTGACATAGCAGGTCTAAAATCGCAAAGGTCCAATCAGGTTTTTCACAATTGGCTCGAAAGGACCTTGCACGCAATTGGTTATAGACTTATTCCACGGTAGTTCTTACACTCACTACGATATACTTTCCCATTTATTTTTCGGAGTATTTTTCTCTCGTATACTGTCAGAACCGATTCATCCGCTTGTGTCAAAAAACTAATATTCTAAATCATATATCAAAACAGTTAGAACCAGTATTAGGTATAGCAGGATTTTTGTTCGTCGAGGGAGTGCTCTGTCATTTAATAGCTTTCTTAGTCCGTGGCATCATTTATTAACAAGCAGAATTCCTCTCCGGATTTCAAGGCTGACGTTATTTGTTCTACTGATGGCGGAGCCTAGGTAGATAAAATCATCTATCACTTCGAAATTATAGTTGTCAACGTTGACGCAATTTTCCAAACAAGGAGATTCTTTGTTCGTTGAATCTAATAACTTTGTTTTATCGTTGTTCACCATTAGACCTATTTTCGTTGATTCCGTTTGCATACCTGAGAAGACTGCAGTCACATCCCGCAATTTTCGACCGATGATGTCTACGTCATTCGGAAGTAGCATGTGGCTTTTGTTGAATATCGTGTCTCTTGTTTTTACTGCAGCATTCTTAATTATCATCGTCATCACTATGTTGAAGAGGTCACACGTCGCCTTGTCGAAGGCCTCGTCTGGTATAGAATGGCTACGTAAGGTGTGTTCGTTTCAGCTAGTGTCATTCCGGAAAGACGTATCAGCTTCGCTGGAATACCAAACTCAGCCATGGCTGCGAATAATTTCTGCCGTATCGGGCTGACGAAAGCTGCTTTGTAGTCGACGAAAAGATTGTACGTGTCAATCTGTTCCTCTTTGGTTTTTCTAGGAATTGCCAAAGTGTGCATATCTAGTCGGTTGTTGATTAACCAGGTCTAAAGCCACTCTGATAAGAACCGATCAGGTTGGCTTTAGTCTTTCATATAGGACCTTATATGCGGTGGGTAAAAGGCTGGCCCCGCGGTTTTTGGATCAGATGCTTGGATCAAATTTTTTCAACACAGGACATAATACGCTTAGATGCCAATTATCGTGCATGCACTCGTTAATCCTAGCCATGCGTAAGCGCTGGTGTATGCTCGTTATCAGCTCCTCGTCACCGGACTTTAAGAGCTCTGCCGGAAGCCCGTCGACACCGGCTGCTTCATTATTTTTTAGCCGTGATATTGCTCTTCTTACCTCGGTTTGAATTGGAGGTGGGTAAGATTGCCATTCCGGAACCAGCAGTTGCTAAAAGTGTTCTCTCCATATATGCAGCACGCTCTGCTTATCTGTAACCATATTTCCATCCTTTTCCTTACAGGGGAGGAGCCAATTACAGTAGCATTTTGCTTTAACTTTCTGGAAAAATGTTCGGGCTTCACCTCTATCGCTATATCGCTCGATATCCTCGATCTCCCGTCGTCTGAGCGCCGTTTTTCATAGCCAAGCACAATTGTTGCTGCCACTGTGTATCGGGAACGTCAGAAGTAAAAGCGTTGAATCGTAGTAGTTGGGAGAGCTGGTTGGAGTAGGCAGTGGCTATCTCTGGGGTTTGCAGCTTCTTGATGTCCAGCTTTCTTTGTGCAACCAGGAAATGATGCGAGCCATTATTACCACCACGGATCACACGGACGTCCATGACACTTGATGCATGGCTGACATCAATTACCACATGATCAATTTAATTTTTGCGTTTTGATCGGAGAATAGCCAAGTTGCCTTGTTGATAACTTTGTGCTGGAATCTGGTTCCACTCACTACCATGTTCCTTCCCTCTGCGAGAGTAAACAGTCTAAAACCGTTGTCCGATGTATCGGTATGCAATATATGCAAGATCATATTCATTTCTTACTCAGATTTTGATAAGCCTGCATCTAACGCTAATTATGACTGAATTCAGTGTCTTTATAAAAAAGATATGTATAAAGATAGATATATTACTAGTTGGCCCGGGAGACTTCGTCCTGCCTCCAAATTTTTGTAAAATATGTTGAGTGTAGTTGAAATCTAATAACTATTGGTTTATTTCCTTGAACTCTAAAATATTTCAATTTAAAGGGCGAGGTTTCCCGGACAAATTCTGTTCTTCATATATCTTAAAGATTATTATATATTATTATAAGAATTGCTAAAACGGATCAGCAGTGTCGTCCATGATGTGATGAAAACTTACTTATTGATAGGAATATATTCTAAAAACAAATTTTTAGGCCGATTGACTAACATTGAACTTTCTGCGTTGGTGTACTGGGTGATTGTACCTTTTTATCCTAAGGAGTACGAATTTCCAAAAATGCCTTCATTAGGCTCAGCAACCCCATTAACCGTATGGTCTGGGTGATATCAACAGTTATTCCTATTTTCGTTATTGTCCCCTAAAATTTCGAAATGGGAAAAACCACTTTGTGAAGCTATCTAATTCTGTAGGAAGTGCGCCATTATAAAAGTTAGTCATTCTTCTTTTAGCCTTTTTGCGGTCTGGGTGACCATCTATAGCCAATCCTCAACTTTCAACCGTTTTCACAATTATGGTGACATCAAAATGTACATCTGTTTTATATATACATGATGTTAAAAAAAAGTGACTAAATGACATTCCAAAAATTAAGTGTATCATAAGCTAAACACCGGCAACTGGTTCCAAACATACATTCAAAATTTTCTCATGTCAAAAAAATCATATATTTTAAGTTTAAGTAAAATCGGACAGTGGATATAAATTTTCGAAATAATTCAACCCCAGCCAAATCAACTGTAGGTCCATATATACAAAATAAAATTCTCATAATAAAACAAATATACATTTAAAATTTCAGTCAAATTGTTTAATTCGTAAAAAATTTCATTATAATTCCACCCTAGCGACACCTACCGGGTCAATTTATACAAACAATTTTTTCTCAAGGTTCCACAAACATAAATACTAAATTTCAGTTAAATTAGTACATGTATACAAATTTTCGATATAAATCCGCCCTAGCGTCATCTACCGGGTCCATTTGTACATACAATTTTTTCTGATGATCAAACAAACATAGATTCTTAATTTCAGTTAAATTGCCCCTTTCGTTAAAATTTTGATTGTAAACCGACCCCAGCGCCACCTATTTCAGTTGATTTGGTACATGCATTCAAATTTTCGATATAAATCCACCTTAGCGCCACCTGGATTTGATTTTTTTCAACACAAACAATCTACGACAAATTTCGAATCGAGTAAAAAAAAATCAGCCAAATCGCTCCAGCCGTTCTCAAGTGATGGTATGACATACGTGGACCATTTCATTTTTATATATATAGATATATATATATAAGAGTGGGTCAAATTGTATGGAGTAATAAAATGCAGCAATCTGTGATGAATTCTAAGAAAATTTGCCAAAGAAACCATGGGAATAAAATCAAAATTGAGCCCCCTGTTTTTAACGAGAAACTTTTCGTATTGTGGAAATAATCTACAATAAGCCCGCTACTACCCCGAAATCACCCCTGGAGGTGTCAAATGTATGACCGACCCTCAGTCATTTTCTCTCCTAAAATGTTTCCCACATATACCTACTCCACATCTTCCCCCCCCCCCCAAAAGGGGCTACCATACAGAAAATGTTTTTTTTTATAAAATTAGCTCCCACCGCTCTAATTGCCCCGGAATCGACTTGTTTCTGATATATTACTCACAACTCTGTTGAATTATATGAAATTATCTGAAAGGACACGCCCAACTCCCATATATCCTGAGATGGAAAAAAACTTTTATTTTCCAAAATAATAATATATGTATACAAAGCAAAGCATTGCAGGATGTACTAGGAAGGGACTCTAATGAAACTTAGTCATAACATATTTTCTCTTTGCATCCCATGAATGAGATATGAAAGAGACTCCCCTATTTATGTGAGTTTACACCCCAGTAGGAAGTATCATCGTACACGACTTTGTCGTCAACGATGTTTTCAAGAGAAAACCTGAAAAATGTATGTACTTATCGTCAAAACACTCGGTTGACGATAAATACTTATTTTGTCGTGCATTAAACATAATCAACAAGATCTAAGGGCAAAAATGTGCTGCTATGTATGATAATGGGGACAAAAAATGCAATGTAACGGAACAATAACAAGATGAAATTGAAGAGAGAACGTAAAAAATTTTCGGTTTATTAAATTCATGTATCGCACATTGTATGCATCATCGACAATATGAACGACATTGTCGGTGATCAGGTTGTGCGTGATTGTGTTGGCGACATGTTGCTCATCAGGTCGTGCATGACAAAGCGGACACTTGTAATAAAATTTCGTCGACGATTTGTACGGACGGTCTCCTACGTGTCATCAACGATTTACTGTGGTCATGCACCTATCCCTGAGGATGTCTTGTAGACACTTCCTACTAGGACGCTTTTATTTTTAGACTCACACAAAGGGACGATACAACAACAACGTTTTCGAACGTCAGCTTTCTGAGAAGCATATACTAGACATCCCGATTGACTTAACTACTAGGAATTTTTTTGTCGACAACATAGTGGGGGCCGATGATCAAAACACAAATATAGCTGTGTCACAGATCGAACCCGTTTGATAGTAGGGTGTTCTAATCATCAAGTCAAGATCGATGCGTTGAACCAATAAACTCAACAAATACAAACCGTAAAGATCTTAAATAAATTTAGCGGAGTAACTGACAATGTGGTTGGAAAATTAATTGAGATATTAACAGTTTTCAGAAAAATCTATGTTTTTCTTTTACAATCTATTCGATACCTAAAAAATTATGCAGATTTCAATAAGGTCAAATAAGTTATAACCTTTAGTATAAAAGAGCATTACTTAAGGTCAGTAAGAAAAAATATACTGAGATAAAAAAGTCAATTATAACTAATGAAAAATAACATACGTCTAGTTGTTTTTCTATTTTATCTAATCCTCATATTAAGTCACTTGATTTCCATTAAATTGGGTTATTGCATCTCTTACGAGCATCCTTCAAAAATTACAGCAACATAAAAGGATTTAAATTTGATGTTCTGTATGTATAGGTTATGTATGCCTTCAGTATGCCATTTGCATTGGTATTCAGACGTGTTAGATGACGATGTGGACTATATGCAATGACCTAAATAGATAAAACATTAGTTTGTTTTATTTTGCACAGATTTTACATGACATAAATGGGGGAATGTAAACTATCTTTTATGACCATTCAGGGCTTTAAAATATGCTAAATGAAATGTGTATTTGTGTATGTTTATGTGTGCATAAAAGCAAACAATTTTACATTGTGCTCATATTCGAACATTCAAATGTATATATATCAAATGCCATATGTATATGCATGTTTATGTTTATGGGTATGCTTCTATTATGTACTTGTACTGGTCATTTCATATACGGCAATCATCCTCAATTTGTATTCGAATGTAATTCCTCGGTTATAGGGCGAATTTGATTTTTTTTCCCTAACAAAATCCATGTATATATGTAACTACAAATACTATGTATAGATTATCATATGAATAGGTATTATATCCTGTCGAATGTTTTGAATCTCAACATACTTTATCTTTTGGATATTTGAAAAGGGCATCATGTATCACAAACACACAGAAGCAATTTAAATTCGATTTTGGAGTACAACACCCGCTTGCCCCATATATATTAAAATCGGAATTGTTATGCTCGCATGCCAGGAAATGAAAGCTTTCACAATAGAGTATATTTGTAAGGCGGCAAATTTGAGATTATTTTGAGTGTTTTTTTTTTACTTACTTGCGATTAAATTTTTGTGTTATTGAGGTCAGCAATAAAGAGAAATTAAACTAAATCAAATGACATTGATTACATTTATTGTTAGATATTAAATTCCAACAAAAAATGTGTCTCTTAGAGACAAATGCAGCGATATAGTCAGTACTTAGTAATGTTATGAATAATTACAATAAATGCAACTGACAACGTCTGATGTAACAAGTGCTTCCCGCACTCTGCTCTGCCACAGAACTTCTTCTTATAAATGAGATATGGGGAAGAGAGAGAGAAAAGAGAGATAGGCGAATCCGAACGTCTACTTGACTTGATACTGCTGCAAGTTGCTGTCAACAACATCGAGTGGACCGCCGATGAAGGAAATGTAGACGACTAAAACAAGAATCGAACCCTGCTCTTCCACAAGATAATCACGTGTTCCAGCCATCATGACATGATCGGCTCCTGCCTAATAAGTCCCACTTCTTAAACCAAGACAATAATTGTAAAAACACTTATTTAAAAAAGACAAAAACCCGTCCAAATGTTGTACGAAATATTCGATCTCTTTACAAAGATAGCGCCTATATCCAATAAGCGGATGACCTCGACAAAAATAAAGCCATAGTTGGAACAAAAATGCACAAAGCCAAATAGCTGTTGTGGAGAGGTAAGCCATCGCAATGGTCGCCATAAGGACCCGTAAAACCTTACGGAATAAGAACTCAGTAGATTTTCCCTGACAAGGCAAAAATAACAGCATTGCTTATTGATGATGTAATTCAAACTTATTATCTACTGAATAATGTATTTAGATACGAAAACAATTCAGATTTGGATTAAGTGATAGCGATGTTGTCTTGTCCGGTTGTTTGTACCCACACCGATTTTAGACGATCGTTAAGTTTTAATACGCTCGGCGAGTATTGATGTGCCCTATGACTGCAATGACAGGTTTTGAGACTCGGGTCGATTTAAGATATTCGGGGACTATACGAATCGGTCAATTTGAGGTGAGCGCGAACTTTATACTATGTTCCAAAAACTGTAGAGGTCAGGGTAGTTTCGGTACTCATGAACACGGTAAGTAGGGTACTTTCAAAAATTCAGACTTGTACCAGCTATTCGCCAGCGTTCTGATGTATCGGCTTAATTGTCGGTTACGATTAATAACAGGATTACGTGGTAAGCTTGGCTATTCGAGTTTTGTCGGGGTTTCAGGTTTAATCAAAAAGTGATGATTGATTACTCGGATCTGACGGTGGTTCGGGTTAATGTCAACATTTCAGGCGGGTATCGGTAATTCGGGGTTTTGTTGATGACTCAGGTTTATATAAGCAATACGGGGTCATTTTGATGATTCGGGTTTGTCGGTGGTTCGAGTTTATATCAATAATCTTAGGATCGTGATGGTGGCTCGCGTTCTATCGATGACCCGGCTTTCATTGGTAAACCAGTTTGTGTATCGTCGAACACACCGAAGTCCAATACAACAAACCGAAATCCGATTCAACAGACCTACAGGCCGAAGTCGAAGTACGAGATAACAGACCGAAGTTCGAATCAACAGACCGAAGTTCGATCTAAGAGAGCGAAACCCGATTTAACGGACCAAATTCCCATTTAGCAGACCGAAATCCGATTTAGCAGACCGAAGTCCGATTAAACCGACCATAGTCGAATTAAACCAATTGAATTTGTGGTTTATCTAAAAAAATTGGTTCAACAGACCGAAGTCCAATTAAACAAAAGAATATTTCTTTCGATAAATACCCAAGTCGTGGTTATATCGTTGTATCGATGATTTGGCTTTCGTTGTTAAATCAGTTTGTGTATCGTCGAACACACTGAAGTCCGATTTAACAGACCGAAGTCCGATTTAACATACCCAAGTACGATTTAACAGACCAAAGTTCGATTCAACAGACCGAAGTCCGATTTAACACACCGAAGTCCGATTCAAGAGAGCGAAGTCCGATTCAACCGACCGTAGTCGAATTAAACCATTACGTTACAATCTAGTTTTGTCGAGCCCATAGCTGATAACATTGCACATTCTATGACCACTGGCGCAACGACTGCCCTGGGGTATGCAAAACCACCTTCAGACCAATCTTGGTATAATCAAGAATAGAGCGTATTGTCTGAGAAAAATGATGCTGCATACAAGGGAATCATGCAGCTAATGGTAACGCCTGCTATGATGGAAACATATAAGCAAAAGAGGAGGGAGACTTTATGCATCTATGGAGAAGAGAAAGAGTAAGCGAGGATAACGAAAAGTAAAGGGTTATAAGTGGAACCCAAGACATAAGTTGCCGAATTTCATATACGATTTGCGTGCACAAAGGCAAAACACGAAAGAACAAAAAAAAAACGTATGACCATTACTTAATTAATGCAGACAACTTGACAAAATGAAGGAAGCAGAAGTATTTAATTTTGTAGCTACTTTTACGTGCACCTCTCAGAATTTAGTCCCTGATCTGAAAATTGTTATACTGTGTAGAATTGGTATCCTTTCAAGACAGACATGACCTTACAATATGACACGGACTCACAAAGAGTTATTAGTGAAGACAGTCAGAAATCTGACGAAGCCATTTTCAACCAAGCTAGGCTTTACGCAGGACAATAGTTTGTTATGTGATCTCTTTAACATCTCTTTGCAGATTTCAATGTAAAAAGCTGTAGAAAATACGGATAGTGAAGACAGTCAGAAATCGGATAGTGTCATTTTCAACCAAGCTAGGGTTCTGAATGCAAAAGATCATGCTGATGGTATAAACGACATTGGCCAAGGACTTTAGAATGTTACTGCGGTCTTTACATGTATTGAACGTTTTCCGATGATAAATCTGTCGTTGGTCGAGGACTGCGGTTTGTTATTACCTCGTATTCAAGTATTAAGCAGAAGTCGGCAGAAGTAGATCTAGTGATAAATGGAAACAAAACCAATTTTTTTGGTTTATTGAACAAAGAGCACTAGTTTGGGTGTTGGATGATCGTTGAGAACTATAACTTTGAAATGGTAAATGATTTTGTCTGATGATATTTGGGTCCATCATCGATAACGGTGAGAACTAAATCGTTAATTATATAGGCTGTATAACGACCTCGCCTTAGTCAAGCGCTTGCACATAGACCATATGCGTTAGCTGCATGATTTTGTTCGAATAGATGAAAAAGTTTTAAACCGAAAATTCTTCGGCAATAAACTCGATAGGGCGTTGCAAAAGGGGGCTACCAATATTTTGTTTGATGGATCAGCTTAGGAAGTTGTCAACCAAACGATGTTGTAACAAACAAATTACCGAGCGCAAAATACCAAAGCGCTTGGCAATTGATGAATTATATACTATCCTCCTGGTTTATATTTTATTAAATCTATGCAGTAGGGCGTGCAAAATTTGATTGCTATTCGACGATGTCTAACCAGAGTGAATTGATAATGAAAATCTAAAATTTTAGGTAAATTTACGGAAAAGTTGGACGCACTATTGGCGTTTTCAATGAACCGCCCTACTACGCTGTTTTTTTTTTTCATTACCCCTCTTGGGAGCAAGCTTCCACAAAGCATCTCCATCTTACTCGATCTGCTGCTGTTATTTTAGCATCTTCCCATGTAAGATTACATTGTCCCAGCTCTTGGAGCATCGTTCGCCTACAGGTGTTCTTGGGTCAACCACGGCTTCTTAAGCCTTGAGGATTCCACTCTAGGGCTATCCCTGTGATACTTTCCGGGTTTTTTCTGATGGCATGGCCGATTTACCTCCATTTTCTGCGTTCAGTATGGGTTAATCGTCGTTTGTGTTCCAGAGATCTGTGTTGCTTATGGTGTTGGGCCAGAACATTCTGCATATGAATCTAAGGCACTTGTTGATGAATTCCTATAGTTTTTGAGTGATTATGTTTAAAACTAGCCAGTTTTCACTTCCATACAACAGCCTACTACGCATGCATTGAATGTTCTGAGATTGGTTCGTCTGTATATTGCTGCTCTCGCTTTGTTGAGCCTGCTGCTTGCGTCTGTTGTCACTATACTGCTTACTATTTATTACTGCATACGACTGGTAGCATGATGTTTTCCATGCTAACATTATTTATTTTCATAGTTTAAATTTTCTTGATATTTATCTTAAGTCCAACATTACGCGCTAATCTTTCTAGATCTTCCAGTTTCGTTTGCATGTTGGAGATTTTGTGCGAGAGTAGACGAATATCATCCGCATTATCCAAATCCTTGAGTTGGCGTGAGAACTCCATGTAATTCCTCTTCTCTCTAGACAGACTAAGCTGTATAATCTTTAAAACCTTAAAAAAATTAAAAATTTTCATGCCTATCGTCAATTAATGGCTAATCCCTGTTTACATGTTTAGCGTTTTTTTTACAGTTTCAATTTTTTTTATCTTAAATATTCTAGTTTCATTGCGATTTAAGTGCTTTATTTACTATGCAAACATACATTTCAACTAACTGCGTGTTCTGTGTGCTCTATGACTACCTTAACCTTTACTGCTATGTATCTCAAACTCTGTAATAAATATTAACATCTTTCCACTACATTTTCCTATTTTCAGGACTTCCTTACATCCGCATTATTCCTAAAGTAACAGCAGTCTCAGGTGAAACTCTAAATTTAAAATGCCCCGTCGCTGGTTATCCCATCGAAGAAATCCATTGGGAACGTGGGGGACGTGAGCTGCCAGATGATATACGACAGCGTGTGCAGCCGGATGGCTCACTATCCATTACGCCCGTGCAAAAGAACACGGATTCGGGAGTTTACACTTGCTGGGCGCGTAACAAACAAGGACACAGCGCTAGACGCAGCGGCGAAGTAACAGTGATAGGTTAGTATTCTCAGGTGTAAACATTAACCCGCGTACGCTCACCTTTTTTACATTTACAAAACTGCCAAAATACAAGACAACTTAAGTAATTTTCAGCCACATCCAGGTGTTGCAGCAGTGCCTCAATTGTGAATGGTATTCACATTTGGTGGAATTTCAAAGTGTTACAGAGTTTTTGAACATCTATTTTTTCTGTTATGTTGTCGTTGTTGAAACTGACTTTTGGTGTGCCCCATTTTTTAGTTTTTTGTTTCCATTTTGTATTTTTTGTTTTCATTTCATTTTGTTTGCTTCACTTTATGTGTATATAAGTATATACTACTACATACATATATATCGCTATATGTGCTGCAGCTATTGTTTTTTGCTAACGCTTTATTGGCCAATTCATTTACAATGCTATATATATACACAATACCTTTGATTCACAGTACCACCCAAATTGAGTCCCTTTCAATCATCACAACTGCAACTGAACATGGGCGATCGGGCGTCACTGACGTGCTCCGTTGTCAAGGGAGACCTGCCACTGACCATGGCATGGCGCAAGGATGGCCGCCCGATTGACACGACCCAACACATGTCCGTAAAACAAGTGGACCAGTATAACAGCATTTTGGTAATCGAGAATTTAGGCTCAGATCACACCGGCAATTACTCATGTGTCGTCCGCAACTCAGCAGCTGAAGTGGAAAACTCACAATCGCTATTGGTTAATGGTAAATGGCAAATGATGCAGTCAGTAAAATGACAAAAAAAAAACTAAAAATATACGCTCTTCTTTTAATTTGTTGGTTATAGATTTTGGTTACATCAATCACATTTAGTTTAACACTGTATAATAGTACCTTATATAACAAATAAATATATATATATAGTTATATCAAATTTACTCGTATATATGTTTAATAAACAACATTGTTTATTGTGTCACTTAGGAGAATTTGATATTGAAGTGAATGCAAATGTAGGCATAGAATATTATTGAATAAGAAATTAAATTGATATTTGGAAATAATTTTAAATTAAATATTTTGCTTTAACTTTTAACTTTATAAATATATATAAAAGAAAAGAAAATAATCAATCGTCTAATAGACAATTTCCTTAACAAGTTCATATAGAGTTCACCAATAGCCGAAGTGCAAACAATACTTCATTATCTTAAATAACGATATACTAATATTTTCGATTACCACTTTGGCATACAAATGCTTTGTGTAGGTCGTAGAACTTATAGATGTATAACTTTACTTTTCAATAAAGTGAGTTGGTTACAAAATTTTATACTAAAAATGTTATTTATTGAAATTTTATTATAACTGCATACCGTAGTATTCGAATATAATGCAAGTAGTTAACATGACTGTGTTTTCATGGGGCACAGATGCTTCGCATCTCGGCTTGTCTCTTTAAGCGTTCCAAATTTTTCAATGACTTCACTTAACCCCATAGAAAATACTAATATTCTTCTTATTTGGCAGCAACAGATATTCATCCATCAATTGCCGCTCGATGAAAACAATTTCAAGAGCACCGGTATTTTGCTCTTCTCAAATGCCAGTCAGACATTTCGAGCTGAAGCAATTGCATTTATTTGCACTACATGTCCCAGCCATCGCATTCGTTTTAAATGGACGCTCTAGACCGGGTCGATGTCGTTATAAAAATCATAGCTCATGGTTCATTCGACTACGGCCCTTTCCGCTAACGATGATGGGTCGAAATATATTTCGAAATATTTTTCTCTTGAGGATTCCTAGAATAGATCTATTCGCCTGAGTCATTACCCAAGTTTTTGTTCTGTAGAGCAAGATAGATAGAATCATTGTCTGGTGTAGTGGGATTTTTTGTTCGTCGAGAGAGGGCTTTGGCATTAAATCGTTGCTTAGCGCATGGTAGCAATGGCTTGCTATCAATACTTGTCCTTTGATTACCTTTACCCTTTACCAAACGCACGATCGGATTGAAGGGTATATTAATTAATATTGTTCTTTCATTTGTAACGGCCATAAGGAGGAGTGTTAGATAAGTGATCAGCGTCGAAATCTGAGTCAGTTAAAGATGACCGTCCGTCTGTCTGTCACAACAGAGCGTGAAGCTATCCCATACCTTATTCATTGGATTAAAGGGAAATTAACTAAGTAAGTTGTCTGTCTGTCAGTCCACGCGGTTACAGCCGTAGTATAAGATTGCACTGTCCCAGCTCTTGGAATATAGTTAATCTCCATGTGCTCTTGGGTCGACCACGGCTTCTTAAGCCTTGAGGATTCCGCTTTGGCTTAAAGATTGACATTCTACTTCTTTATCGATGATTGGCGTGATTTCGTCACTTTAGCTGTCTTCGATAAAGAGTAGATAACACAAATGTACCCTCCATATTTTCAGCACACTATTGGTGTCCTTGAACGGATCTCTGTCCTCAGAGATGGCGATCACTGTTCCAAAAACTTAATACGATATCTTTTGGTAGAATTTGTAGACTTTTTCTCTATCCCTGTACATTTCGTTAGACGCTTTTGCTCTCTCCTTTTCTCCTCATATTGTTCACTCAGGTCACGCATGAACATTGACTGTAGTGAAGTCTAATATGTAGCATCCTTTTCCTCGGACAGTAGCAGACTTTCTTTTTGTAGCAGGTCTTGTTGGAGTTTTCGTACACATGTATCACCGGTGTGGCAGGGGCCATAAAATGCGCAACGCATTAATCTGCCACTCTGTGTAGGGAACATTAGAAATTAGGCATTGGCTATCTTGGTGGCATGCAGCCTTGTGAAGTCAAATCTCATTAGCATTAGTTACATGCTTTTTCGGCACTACTTAATCTTGTGCGTGCCTATGTGAATATCCGAGTCTATATTTGTGCCATGCATCACACGCACATTCATGACGTTTAAGACATGCCACCCATCGTTTACCTTGAGCTAATATAGGTGTTTTGTTTTTACTTGTGATCTAGGTTGCCCAGTGGATAACTCGCTGCGGGCATCTAGTTTCAATTCTTGTTTATGGAAACCTAACCAGCCGGAATTCGTTATCAGAGGTGTTGTTGTGAAGACTGCTGAACTATGAGGATATTTCCTTTTTATTTCTTCATTACAATCTTCCAGAATAATTTTAATGTCATAACCGGGGAAGCGGTCATATATATTTTAGCCAGTCGTTCAAAGTCGTTTCACTTTCTTTCAGCATTATTGCTGAAAAGGATGTCACAACAAGATTTTCTTTCTTAGTGTACATCCACGTCCCGTCTACCGCTTTTTCTGATGTCCACCAGATCATCCACGCATATCTGAAACCTGATCAAATATTGATCATTGCGGACGCAAGTGTTAAAGTCGATAAAATATCGCACCACACCGTGACTCGCTCTGGGTGCAATTTCGTCTTAATTGCGATGTTGATAAATCACTCCCTATTCCTTGGTCCTTGCGCAATCTGGATTATTGTATCGAGAGTACCTAGGATGAGTTTTGTTAGCTGGAGAACTCGAAAGTATTTGAAAGGTAATTTTTCATCGATGTTGATTTGGTCAATGCCCCAGCCGGGAATTTAAACCGGCACCTTCGGATTGCTAACCTACGTCGCTTCCACTGTGCTATCGAAGGCCACACTTATGTTGACTTCTTCGGCTATTTCAATTATTTTTTTGCCAAATTCCAGATGAACAGGACAATTCAGATAGTTAATCTTATTATTTGGACCTTGTACGGACCGTCTGCTTATGCCCATAAGTTTTTAGTCGAACGCTTGGATTTCCCTGAGATGCTACAACCGCGACTAAATCTTCGTACAGACGGTTGACAGATCTTACAAAATTGCCTGCAAAATTTTCCGAAAATTTCTAACAACAGTGTGCATTCAACATTTTTGTGTGGCAACGTTGTCAGAAAAAGCATTGTCATTACATTGTAAAACAACAATATTGTCAGACATCCGAAAATCGTGTAAACGCAATGTGTGGCCATTATCAAATCATTTCTAGATAATTGCCAAACACTTTTAATTTGCAGATGTTCAAAGTTTATGCATCTGACAAATACACCATTGCCAAAGAAATAATAATATTGACAATACTGTCCATATCAGTACATTGTCAGTACATTAGCAGATCTGACAGCATTATAAGATATGGCAACCGTATAAACGTAACTAGAGTGTTGAACCCGAACATTGGTCATTGTGTGATGCACATGATTACCCACCTCATAGTGGCCCATCTACTCGGGGAAGTGCACCTCGAGGCACATAGAGGACATCCTTCAACTAAATTGGGCTGCTTATGTTGAGCATCAGTAACTTTTGTGATCTACGTTCTAAGACAACAGGCCGCTTTCTTTAATTATCTGCCACTGAACAGAGGGAAGGAGTAATTTATCAATCGCTGCTTGGGGACATCCGTAGAGAATTTACGGTTAATCCCTAGTGTTGAATAACAATCAGAAAACTTACATTTGAAAAATCCCCATTCCCCCATATTTAGAGAAACTATCCACACCAGTCAAAAGACTATAGTTATAGAAGATTCAAATAGCCCTATGTGGCACCTAGGAACTTCTTAGAATATATATATATACTAGTGGGCCCGGCAATATAATATAATTCACATTTCTAACTGCCCTAAGTGCTATGTAAACGCAAATTTATTTATTTGTAGATCTAGCATACAAAGTACTTTTAAAACGAAAATAATATGTTGAGTTTAGTAACTTATGTAACTAAGTTACTGTTAAGTAACTCCTTAACATGAAAGTTAACCATGGAAGACTTTTTTTAAATACTAACTATCTTAGGCTCTATGACGATCGTAAAAAGTCCATCATCAAATTTATATCTATACTGCGGACATGTAGATCAAGTTTTTTCTGTATGTAGGGAGAAAAAAATTCTTTCACTAATTGGAAACAGACATTCGCTAAATATCATAAATAATTTTCTATTTTTATGTGTTGTACTGGTTACTATCTGTGAGCGTAAAAACACATTTTGCATGCCTTCTCCGCCCATTGACCGGAAATGAAAATTTTGTTTGAAGATTCATGCATTTATTTTCGAGAACTGTATGTGTACGAAACTTTAAGTATTTCTTGTTCTCCAACTGATCAAGAATTTTGCTTATACTATTTTGGATAATATATTCGTATTACCATGTCTTGAGATAATTCGGCCACCAAATGTTTGGCTTAGCAAAGTGATGGTCTCATGCGCTATATGGCATGTATGCCGTCGTGTTGGAACCATGTCTCCTCCGAATGTTTTGCAATGACATGATAAATATAAAAAATCAATTGTTCGTCCACCGGCTATTACTATGGCTTCTTCTGTGCGCATGGTACGCGCTTGATTTGGATAAATATTATCGGAAATAGTAAATGTTGTCGATCCATAGTATTGCGTATTAGCTGATCAGATGTATGATTTTGTTCACTATAAAAGTAGTTCTAGTGTAAGACTTTGCATGGTGATTTGCCATAGTATACCAAAAGAAAGTCTAACACACTTCATTATTGTGCAGCTAGATTTACACTTTTACCTATCTGAAGTTCTATAGGTCTAAAATAAACCCATATATATTTTCTTTCCAAATGTTCGATAATGCCACCTCTGACATTCTAAGAAAATTTAAATTGAGCCCCCAGTCAGACAAAAGCTATTTCCCTGCTCAACTCCAATGAACATTGCTTAATTTGTATTTGAAAGAGTTATAACCGATTCTCTCTCGTGTAAAGTGAAAAACACATACCTGTAAAGTAAATAGAAAACACATTACTGTTTTAGTCGGCGCAGATTCGATATGTCCTCAAGTACCTGGTGTACGGACAATGGTTTGATACAGTTACATAGTCAAATATTGACGTGCGTGAGCAGCGCCTCGGCACTATTTACCAATTTCGTGTTAAATATCCTATTCATATCTCTAGGCGAACTGCAACATACTGTGTTAATTTAGTTATAACGGTTTATTTAAAAAGGTGCGTGACACAGCCCACTTACACCCTGGCTGTTTCATAATGTACCAACAACATATATACCAAATCTCATCTTCATACCTCTGATAGTTCATGAGATATAGCTTTTTGACTTTCAATTTGTATGGGCGGTGCCACGCTCCTTTATCCAATCACAACTAAGTACAGCCAGAGACTAACAATAGGTCATCAGTACCACTTTCTAAAATTATCTTATAAATCAGTCTATTATAAAAGCCGTCAGAGAGATTTTTTAAAAAGGGGCAAGGCACCGCCTTCTTCTTACCTGGCAGAAATTAATACTGCTCCAACAACATATATACCAAATCTCATCTTCATACCTCTGATAGTTCATGAGATATAGCCCTTTTGATTTTCAAGTTGTATGGGCGGTGCCACGCCCCTTTATCCAATTGGGCCGAATTTTAAATCTAAACCATCCGGGGCGGCACCCAAACGCATACAAAAAAATTTATGCAAATCGGTCCAGCCGTTTAGGAGGAGTTCAGTCACAACACACGTACGGTAGAATTTTATATATAAACTAGTGGGCCCGGCAATGCTTCGCTATTGCATATTAACTTGTAATATATTTCACATGTAGGTCTACAAAGTACTTTGAAAACGGTACTTAAGCTCGACAATAACATATTGAGTTTATTTAGTTATGTAACTTATTTGAAGTAACTCCTTAACATTAAAGTTAACCAATTAAGTTTTATTGTTGTAAATGCTAATAAAAAGTTCATCAGCAAAGTCATACCTTTAGTGCCGGCATGTAGATTAAGTTTTTTCTGTATGTAGGGCGAAAAACCACTTCTTCCAAAAATCGGAAACAGACATTCCTCTAAAGATCAAAATAATTTATTTTGATCCGTAGTAGCATGAACCATCTGTATGCTAACTATTTCTTTGGTCATAAAAAAAACATTTTTGTTATGCCTTCTCCTATTGACCGCAAATGAAAATTCCGTTTGAAGCTTCATGCCTTTAGCCATAAAAACTCCTTTTGTCATGTCTTCTTCTCACACGGATCAAGAATAATCCGGAATACTACTTTTGTATTGAACTCGTATTACCATTTTTTGAGATACATCGGTCACCAACGTTTGGCTTAACAAAGTGATGGTCTCACGCGCTGTATGGCATGTTACACCGTCGTGTTGGAACCATTTCTCCTTTAAATAATGTGCAATGACATGATAAATAAAAAAAATCAATTGCCCGCTCACTGGCTCTAGTTCTTCTACCAGTTGGATTTTATATGAATGTGGGCCAAGATCTTTCCTCAGCATTTGCAGAGACGGAGTTGCTAAGAAAGACGTCGGTTCGATAAATTCGAGTCCCCTGTCACACTAACGTCTACAGCGTCGATGGCTTCTATTAGCTGCACCTCAACTTCACTTCATTATATGCACCCACAGGTAGAGATATTTTTTTAGCAATGAGCAATTATTCAGTTACTTCAGACCAATGGGCCCGGCTCTAATTTTTACCTACCATTCCGATGTTTGGAGACCAAGTCGAAAAAGATTGTATATTTTTGATTTTTTTATTGGGATCCCGCCCAATATTCTGAAAAATGATTTTTAAAAACTTAATTTCTGTATGCCAACTCTCAGAGGCCATAACTTTTTAAGAAATACATAGATTTGCCTTTGTAATACCTTATTTAGTTTGTAGGGAAGTCAGTTTTACGCAGAAGGTCTCAGAAAATATATATCTGAAGTTTTCGGTTTGTGCTCATTTAAAAACAAAAAAAAAATCTTTATTTGAAGTCTTCATGCTTTCCAACGCGAGCTAGGAATTGATTTTAGACACAAAGTTTTTTGGTAAAATTTTCTTTAAATTCATCGTAGATTCCGATTTTGGTTACGATTTTTGCGAATAAAAAAATATACTGTGGAATTTTGACAGTTTTAACCGTTTGTCTTAAAAAGGGTGTGGAACAACCCATTTCCACATTTACTGTAATTCATACTGCAACAACAACATATGTGACAAATCTCATATTCATACCTCTGATAGTTCATGAGATATAGCCCTTTTAATTTTCAAGTTGAATGGGCGGTGCCACGCACCTTTATCCAACGCCCACAACCAAATATACCCTGGGACTATCAACAGGTCAACAGTACCACTTGGTAACATTTTCGTATCAATCGATCTATTAGAAAAGCCGTTAGAGCGATTTTTGAAAAGAGGGCATGGCACCGCCCACTTCCTCCCTGGATGTAATTAATACTGCTCCAACAACATATATATCTCATCTTCATATTGACGCCCTATGCTCCAATGGGAGTTAGAGGAACACACATATATATATATATCATCTTCATACCTCTGATAGTTCATGAGATATAGCCCTTTTAATTTTCAAGTTGTATGGGCGGTGCCACGCCCCTTTATCCAATCACAACCAAATATAGCCAGGGACTATCAACAGGTCAACAGTACCACTTGGTAAAATTTTCGTATCAATCGGTCTATTAGAAAAGCCGTTTATTTCATAGATCCCCGAAGATGTGATTTACAATAGCTAAGTATATAAATTAATTGAATGGTTTGAATAAAATGGAATAGCAACGAATTGCCAATTGCTATTCCCTCAATGTGGAAAACTCCAAACAATGTTTTGCCTATTTTATCCGCGGGGTTATTCTGAAGATGCTCTGAAAATTTCATCAAAATCGGCACAGCCGTTTTCGAGTCCATACGTTGCAAACATACAAACATATACATATAGGAAAGGGGAGTTTTTATCCCTTTTGCTATTTTCACCCCCTAAATGTGGAAAAATTCAAACAATGTTTAGCCTATGTTACTTGCGAGGTTATTCGGAAGATTCCCTGAAAATTTCATCAAAATCGGTCCATCCGTTTTCTAGCCCATACGTTACAACAATACACACATCCCCACACACACACACACAAACACACACACATACATGTTTCGAAATGAATGCAGTGTTCGCTATAACTCAAGAACCAATGCACATACAAAGACCGTTTATACATAAAAACCTTGGTATTAACGTCACCATTCATATGAAGTTTGCAGAAACAAAATCGGTTCACGCATTCCAGAGAACATCAATTTCTAACACAATGCAACTTATTTTTATATATATAGATATATATACTAGCTTTCCCGCGTTGCTTCACCCGTACTTAGAATGAATCTTCGTAAGAATTTAATGAATACAGGTAAAATGCAAACGCTTCATAAGACGAACGGATACCACATTTATGTAATTATAGCTTTATCCCATTAGTCTGAGTGTTTGTACCAGTTAAATGCTTTTGTTCCCTATAAGTACGAGTTTCAAAAGAGAACTACAATGGTATTCTCTCTCATTCTATAGGGAGCATGTAGTAGTAAGTTATAGTTTTAGCCGTTTAGGCCTTTTTTTTACCTTTTCTACAGGGAGCAAAGCAAAGCCCATATAAATTATCATGATTACATCTCTTTTCCCAGAATTATCAGATTTCGAAAAACCTTCAATCCAATTTGATAGTGATCATGCCCATATCTATTTTCGTGATTATAGTTTTACCCGATTGGTCTGGGTGATGGTACAAGTTTAATTCCTTATTGGTAATTTTTACACCTAAAAGTTCGAATTTCCAAAAATCCATTCTTAGCTGTCGTTTACACGAAAAGGAGAACAACCACCCCAAATTTTATCATAGTATCTACAGCCAATCAATATTTATACCATCACCCTTAGGGATGAGGGTATATATCATTTGATACGACCCAAAAGTGTAACACATAGAAGGAGTCACTTCAGACCCTAGGTTTCTTAGAACCAAATTCGATTCATGACTTTTTAAGTCATTTGAGCCATGTCCGTCTGTCTGTCTGTCTTGAAATTTTGCACGAGTTAATATTTCCCCAAAACTACTTACGGTATTGCAAATGGGCTGCATGGCTCCACCCCTTCTAGTACCTTCCATACAAATACATCATTCCGCCCACTTTAGAAATCGAGTTATAATATCAATACACCCAACTGGATCGTACTCAAATTCTGTACTTAGTAAAGCTATTACAGGATAAAGTTTTGGAAAAAAAATTGGAAGTCTAGCCACGCCCCTTCTGGTACCTCCCATACAAATTCACCTTTCCGCCCACTTTAGATATGGAGTAATAATATCAATAAATCCATCGCGCTCGTACCCTAATTCTTAATTTAGTAAAGCTATAGCAGGATACAGTTTTTGAGAAAAAAAACTGAAGTCTACGCCACACCTGGTACCTCCCACACACATCTGGTTCCGCCTACTTTAGAAATCGATTAATATTATTATTAGAACTACCGCGATCGTGACCAAATTCTGTATTTAGTAAAGTTCAAGCAGGATAAAGTTTTGGAGAAAAAATCTGGAAGTCTAGACACGCCCCTTCTGGTACCTCCCATACAAATGTACCACGCCGCCCACTTTAGAGATGGAGTAATAATATCAATATTCTCGACACGATCGTGTCCCAATTCTGTATTTTATTAAGTTATAATAGGATAAAGTTTTGGAGAAAAAATTGGAAGTCTAGCGGCGCCCCTTATGGGACCTCCCATACAAATGTACCTTTCCGCCCACTTCAGAGATGGTGTAATAATATCAATACATCCAACGCTATCGTGCCCAAACTCTGTATTTAGTAAAGCTATAACAGGATAAAATTTTGGAGGATAAACCTAGAAGTCTAGACACGCCCCTTCTAGTACCTCCCATACAAATTTACCACTCCACCCACTTTAGAAATCGAGTAATAATATCAATATAATAGCAATTTTTTTTATTTTACTGAGGGTGATGGTATATGTAAGTCGGGTCGCCCGACTGAAACTTTCTTTCTGGTTTATTTATATATTATTAAACTGTTATAACAAACATTCTATTTATATGACCGACATAGCAATTTTTTTATATGGGACGTGGCACCGCCCATTTTCCAGCGACACGTAATCACTTTCTGAAATATTACCGATTGCAATTTTGGTTTGTGTGGGCTGTGCAAAGTCCCTTTGTCTAAGAATGTTTTCATGTAGCCAATGGTAGAGGCCCTACGGATTGTACTACACAGTTAAAATTTTATTGTAATCGGTCCATTGATTTGTCCCAGATAAACATTTTTTCGAAAGGGTCATGTCACCGCCCATTTTCTAGTGAGACGTACTTTTATTTGTATCAGTTACAAATCTCATGTAGAAAATCTCATCTTTATACCTCTAATGGCTCTTGAGATATGATCGATTGAAATTTCGGTTTGTGTGGGCGGTGCCACGCCCCTTTGTCTAATTAAGTTTTCATGTAGTCTTTGATAGAGGCTCTATGGACAGTATCACACAAAGAAAATTTAATGGCAACTGGTCTATTTATTTCGCCAATATAAATATTTATTAAAAAAAGGCGCGGCACCGCCCACTTTGCTCAAACAAAATACTTTTTATACGACCGATATATGTACCAAATCTCATTTAAAGATACAACCATTTCATTCATGATGTGTGGGGCGGTGCTACGCCCTTTTACCCCTGGCAGTCCGAATTTCCAAAAGTCCCTTCTTACTGCGCGCATATGTTATAAATGGAACCTACATTCCAAATTTCACGGTTCTAGCTTTAGCCGTTTGAGCTGGGGAATGATCAGTCAGTCATCCGAGCCTTTTATATATAGGAGATTCCGGGGTGATTCATCTGACACACTTGTTGATTACTGACCAACAAAAATTCTAAATTTGTATTCTGTGTGTCAAAAGAAACCGTTTTTCGCTGTTGTTCATTATAACAGTTGTAGCTTTATTCATGGATGACTATGGCCGCTTATATTCGATGACATGTGAGGTTAGTTGATTGCCAGAATATGTAACATCACAAGTCGTCACAGATAAGACGTCCATGTGTTTGCTAGATTTGGAAATACAAATTTGTCAAAGCGTTTTATGTGACCAAAATTATACCCTACATGGCCTAGAGTCTTTATAAATATTAAATATTTTAATTAAATTAAAAAGAAAAACAGACTAGCTAAAAAAGAGCAAACTCCTAATAACCTTTTCAAACTGATGACCAAACAAACATTTGCATTTCACATTCAGTAACAAAATCTTCATTGACTAATGTTACCTTAACCTTTGAATTTTGTACATTTGTTTTTGTCAAACTTTTTAAGAATGTTAACAATTTATTCTATCGAATATATGGATGTTTTACTTTTATATCTCATTCGCTCTCTCTCTCTCTCTCTCGTTACTATATATTTTTGTATTGTGAATTCTAAAGTTGCAAATAAAAAAAAAAATACAAAACAGTAGAATTGAATGCACAACATATTTTATACAACAACAATTTTGAATATACTTTAATTAATTTTTTTTTATACGTAAATTCGGCTTATACAAAAAAGAGCAAAAAATATGTAATAATAAATATTTAATTAGTACTAATAAGTTTTCTTTGTTTGATTTGTTTACGTTCAGTATATATATATATATAAACACACATTTACTCTAAATACATAACATGGATTTTTTCCCAAATATTGTGAAAACTTTGTAATGTTGCTATACAACTTTTTTATATCTATACATAGACCTATATATTCATGTAGTTTTGTACATTTTATTACTTTTTTAAATGTGATTTCACATACAAAATTTTATTCTAACAATTTTTTTTAGATGTAAAGAAAAAACAAAAACTTCGTACATAACATTTAAATATTTTATATAAACTTAGTATATACATTTATGGGCATACATACATGTATGTACATTTGTAAATACACGTTCCCTTTATATACCATACCTATATATTATATAAAACAAAATACAACTGAAAGAAAAAACAAAACTGCGAAGATTTATTTATTTAGCCCACAACAACAATAAAAATAGGCAACTTGCTATTTTTGTAAAAGAATCACCATTTTTTTTTTCAATGAAACAAAAAACTCAACGGCAAAACTCAATTATTTTTTGAAAGCGCTGCAGTTAATTGAAAAATATTATTATTGTAGATTTAATCTATGAATTCTATACCCCCAACAGCAACGTGTAGCCATCTATCATCGCAATAACCGCCAGGACATCAGCATCAAGCTCATCAGTATCGCAAAAACGATTTCATCGCATCGCATAGCATCGCATTGTCATCGTCATCGTTACGTCATTAAGTCGCCTGCCTAAACGAGGGACTCGGTGTGCACTCTTTTTGTTGTTGCTATTTTGTGGTCACATAGATTTAGTTGTTCTTCTTTTTTGTTTCTTTTCTCGGTATTGTTGCAGTCCCACCCATTATAGAACCATTCGTCTTTCAAGATGGCCTGGCCGAAGGTATGCGAACACGCACCGTCTGCGGTGTATCGCGCGGCGACCCGCCTCTAAAACTTACTTGGCTCAAGGATGGCGAGCCCTTGCCCGATCTGTTGGGAGCCAACGTAACTTTGTTAGATCAGTATTCGTCGTTGTTGAGCATACCTTCGCTGTCGGCTTCGCATTCAGGCGAATACACATGCGTGGCCAAGAATCCGGCAGCCGAAATCAAATACAACGCCCTCTTACAGGTCAAAGGTATAGTATACGCTCAAATCTCACTGTAATTCGAGTCGCCTCGAAGATTCCCCTGAAAAATATAGAAACAAACGCTATGCAAAATGCAGAATCCCCTTCAGAAAAGCTTCAACATGTCTATTTATTTTATATGTTTTTTTCTTCCGTTTCTATAACAACTTTGTCAACACAAACTTTCACAACTTCTCTCTTTTTTGTTTTGTTAATTATAAACACAATACACTTAATTAATCTATTATGTTTAGTTTTTCTTTTGGAATTTTGACAGCTTCTTAAGAATCGTTCGTTTCTTTGGTTTTTTATGCTTTTGAATATATCTGTTAAGCTAATTTCTCTCAAACTCCCTAAACCTCGCCCCCCGCCTAAAACACAAATGTTGTCGTTTATCAAAACTAAACGCAAACTAAATCATAAAGATTGTTATACTTAATTCCTCGATGTGCTTTTTATGAAACTAAACTAAAATCGTTTATAAACAAAACATGATGTATTTATAACTCCTTCCCCCCGCCCCCCTTTGAGAACGCTTTCAGTATAACTACTTTTCCTACCTCTACTGAACCAAACATCCTTAAGTCGCTTTTGGCACGCTGGGGTTTTACTTATTAACTAATAACAATAACAGCCGATCACCATCAGGTAACCTTTATTTTGCACTGCTTTAACGCTTTTTATATTTAAGTTTTATATAAAAAAAAAAAACAAAATCGAAAAAGAAAACAAAAATTTTTAAACGATAAACAAAATGTATAATTTTAGTTGAATTATTTATAATAATTATGTTATGTATCATAAACAAACTGTATTCAATGGAAAATATTGTAATATGTTTAAAGGGGAAGTTGCGGGTAAAATGAATACTGTAACAGTAAAAAGTATAAAACATTTTTGGGTCCAACATCGCAATATTCATAAATTATGAATACCTTTTGCAGTTTTTAGAAATCGTATTTTTACAGCTATTTTAATTTATATGTAAAAGAACCAAAATATCTAAATAAGATTCTGAAAAACAAACCGTTACAGAAAATCAGTGGCCAGTCTTCATAAGTCTATAGGTATATATACCTTCATGCAGCAGAAAGGTAGAGATAACTTCTGATATGTACTTGTCATTGTAAGTCTAATTTTTATTAACGATTTCGGACTCTAACAATAGCCCAGCGGCGAAATGAAGGACCTAGAAAGTCTTCAAAAGCAGTCAGTAGGCCTGCGCTCTGCATTCTCTCTTAATTTCTGATTAAATAGGTTGTCGTTGGTAGGCAAGGCTTTCCATCGTCGCTTCCTATAAGAAGGCCTGATGAAAGGCCTGCATACACATGCAAAAAGAAGGACTAGACAAATAAAAAAATATATGTACTTGGTCACCCTCAAAATGTTTGGTTTTTTTTAAGATATTTCATACTTCTATATATTTCTCTCTATACCTACATCCTTTTTTTCCAACGACAGTAATCCTCGTTGAAGTTTGAATTCACATCCTCGCGATTGTCAGTAAGCCATGCTACCATCTAGCCTATGAAGAAACATTCAAATTGCTTGACTGAAACTAATCATAGACTGTTGTAAGAAAAACATACCTCATTGCCTTTCCTTTTCATGTCTTCTCTCTTGTCTTCTATGAGAAGGCTGACGGAATGTGCATAAACTCGAAATGGTGGAATAACTAATCATCGAAAACGTTAACTCTCCCATCCCAAAGAAGGCCTGCAGCAGTGGTCTCTAAAGAATATAGTGAACATTTGCTCGGGCTATTTCAAAAAGGCAGGAGTAGGCCTGTTTTCAGGCATGTGATAACAAGGCCTTGAAGACATTATGTTTGAATGTCTCGGAAGGCCTTGCTGCATGCCTGCTTGCAGAATGCTTCGCTAATTCCGCCGCTGGGAGGTGCAGCTATTGTCTATTGCCGAAGACTATTTGAGTAACACGTTGCTCTATTTGAACACGCTTTACTTCGTCGATGTCGTTATACAGATCATAGAGCTACTGGTTCATTTCACTGGTTTCGGTGTATCTCTCTCTCAAATACTCCCAGAATACATTGAGCCGGCGCATAGCGGGCTGAAGAGCAATACATGCAGGTTTGATGCCACACTTGGATCGCCTTCATCAAATCGTGTTTACGAGGTTGTGCATTCACGTAACCAGCTCATCACCGACGGCCTTAAAAAAAAACTCTGCCGGCTGTCCGTTTGCACCCAAAGCTTTATTCTACCTACGTCCTGTAAGTGTCGTCAGTAACAAGTTTTGGCTCGGTGGTGGATAATATATTTCGGTTTCGACAGTTGCAGTGGTTTGTCACTGGCGCTGCCTTCGGTAACGAGCAGAGTATAAAAACTGTATCCTTCATATTTACAGCGCACTCCGAACGTCTGTGGACAGATAACCATCTCTGCCATTATAGGTGGTGTTAATGCGTAACATGGATTATCCATCTCATCACTAACTAACTAACTTCACTCATTTCAATGAGAAACGGCATTATAAGGCTGAAACTTTAAGTTTTGCCTTAGCAACATAAATTTTAACTTTTTTTCGTTTGATGATATCATAGAATAAAGTTAACTCTACTCTTAAATATACAAAGAAAACGTCTTTGATTTCGACCACACAATTTGGTAAGAAAAAGGTGACTTAACTTCGAATGTCAACCACAACCTGATTCGACCACATTCGCTTTCCTTTTTTCGTATCAAGTTCATATAAACTGCATCATGCAACTGCATTACAAGCCAACCTACGTGGATAAATCCCTCTTCTAGGAGCCAACTACCACCCAATCAGTGGATCACGATGCCACCATCATTCAACTTCTGAGATTCTCAAGAAATAATAATCGTGCTCTTTTTGAAAAAAAAAAAACAGATGGGTAAAACTGTTTCAAAACCTTTGCATTGTTCCATGTGGCAGCACTTCAGGGTTCATCTCTACCCCTGCACCTTTGTATATCTTTACTCTCTATTATTCTCAATACATGATATTTCTGCGTAAAAAAAGCGTTTTGTTATTATATCGTTAACTCTCAGCATTCCTCATCATTGGCTGTAGTGTTGGCGACTACATCGCCGCGACTTGTTCATCGTACCAGGACTTATTGGAATGTGATTTTTTCATACTTTAGTCGTTACGGATATATTGAAACTGTGTGTCGGAAACATCATAATTGGAAGCGTTTTTTGCAGTAATTCAGAGAGTTGATTGGAGTAGGCATTAGCTATCTCGGTGATACGCAGCGTTGCGATATCTAATTTCTTTTGCGTTTGGTAATGAGCGTTTTTTACATGCCCTGCATTTCTAAACCGCTTAACGCATTCCATCGATTATCAACACGGGATTGTTCCAGTTTCTTGTCTTTTGATCTATTAGAGGATATTCATATTGCTTTGTGTATACATTTATATGAAAATCTAGTTCAACTTACCACCATGTTTCTTATCGACCCGCAGCTATATATGTCCGCTATTTGAAACGCGTTCTATAGTAGTTACAGCATCCCCCGAGCTAGGTCAGCTAGTAATAAAAAAAAAATTACATAGTTATAACGTACAATGAATACGGAGAAAAAAATTCTCTATGAATGTATCCTCCTATCTAAGCTGCTCTCACAAAACATCTGTATCAAAACGAAAAATATGATCTTCCACACAACATGAAATTTATAGTTTTTCAAAATGTCAACAAATGATGTTAATTTTTCTGCTTTAGTACGTACATACACATAGAGACCGGCCGTGGCATAGTGGTTAAAACACGCTACTACCATGCGGGAGATCGCAGGTTCAAACCTGGCTCCAGTCATCTGAAAATATTGTTTCTTTTATTGTCTGCTCCCCTCGAATGTTGTTGACAGCAACTTCGCAGTATTAAGTGTCGAGTCAATCGGCGTGTCTAGTAAGAGCTCCTCAAACATTGACGTTCGCATTCGTCGATAAATGAGTAGGTGCCGTTAGTTGTGAATCTAAAAATAGAAAGCGTGATAATTCACAACAACGCGAGAAGCTATCCCATACCTCATTCATGGGGTGCAAAGGGAAATTAAATTAAGTTAATTTCCCAGGAAAATTTTTTAGAACTTGTTGCGAATGGTATTGATACTAGAATCGTTCCTTTTTTAATCGACCTTCTATTCTGTTTCTGGTTCCATATAACCGATTATGTACAACATGTTGCATCACAGATTCCGTGGAAGAGAAAATGAATTAAACGTATTTTTTTTTTTGCTGTGACAAGACCTGACCATTATAATTTGTGTAGAGATTACATAAAAACAAGATTCTTTTTGGCCGTTAATGAAACTTTACATCCATCGTATTCGAAATAAGTATTTTTTAGAGGGTATTTATTAAGAAAAACTCAAAAATCGGAGTTAGAATATATTTCGGGTTAGCACCAAATTGAAAACCAATTAAATTTCAAAAAATAGCATATGTAATTCAGTTATGAAGCAATTCATTTCATAACCGGTTCTAGGAGAACATGTTGGTTTTGGGACAATTTCAAACAAAAATAATATATTGTGCAACCGAAAGTGTAACTTGTTACTTATCAGTAAAAGCTATTCTGTAATTGATTCTTTGCAACAAAATATTTTGCTGGGTTAGTACATACAATACACCAAAGATATAAATATAAGTTGAAGTCTTGTAACGTATAATACATTTGAAAAAAAATTACGACGTTTCTCCCTATGTGATGTGCCTATTGTGATTCAAACCATGATTCAAGATTATTTAAAGATCTTGTATTAGTCAAAATTGGGCCAACAGTGGCTTGATGCTTAAAACACGTGACGAGAGACACAGGTCTCTTTCTTTTCCCCAACGATGTTGTCGACATCAACTTCGCAGTCTACAAACGTTAATTGTTAATACACAATAATGCAAGAAGCTCTCCCGTACTTCATTCATGGGGTGCAAAGGGATACTGAATTTGTTTTTAAGTTTTGCTAGGTGAAAATCAGCAATTTTTTTTTCTGAGAGCAGCGTTCACACTAGAGTAGTAGTTTGTCTGATATAATTTTCTTAAAAAAACAATATTCGCAATTGCCGTTATTCAGTTTGCCCCGCGTAATGAAACATTAAAAGGTTCAAGTTCACTAAATGCGAGAAAATCTTCCAAAGGGAAAATGATTTTTGGTTTGACCGCATAGACAGGCTGAAAATTAGTTTAAAAGTTAACCAAGATCTGACGTCTTTATTTTAATTAGTCAATATAAGGTCAAAAACCAACTTATATGGAAGGCCCAAACACACTGTGGAACATTCCAAGTCAGGGTGAAGGTACTAGGACAGCATAGTAAAACCCCTAAAAGTTGTGGCTTCCTCTGGCCTAGCTTTTGTATTTTGTGCTTATCTTGAGGGTTGTTTGCTTAGTTTTGTGGCTACAACTCAAGAATCATTGATGATATCTCATTTTATTCTTTAGCATCCTGAATTGGAATTTCTCACCCCCCAGATTCACTGTTGCACTGTGTTGTTAAACCATAAATCCATAATAAAGGGTGGTCAAATTTTTATTATGATAATATTGGTATGGATCAATTATATATGGAACCAAATTTGGGACAAATGGCCGCCGCGACCTCTGCGGCAGACCTCCATCCGATGGTCCAATTTTTTGAGGTTCTATGCCGTTAATGTGCCGAGTTATCTCATCTTATAGCTCTTGAATTGTTGCTGGCTTAACGACGTACAGCTTTTCTTTCAAATAACCCCAAAGAAAGAAGTCCAACGGTGTCAAATCACATGATCTTGGCCGTCCTGTTAAAACCTTATGTGGTCTACATCCATATCTTCTAATTCTTTGTGGGTGCATTGGTTTTTTGACAATCACTCTTGGATTATTATTCGCCCAAATGCAACAATTTTGTTAATTACATTTCTTGCCACCATTCTGAAAATTGAGGACGTTTGGAATGGTCAAGAGGCTTTAGTTCTTGAGTCAATTGCACATTTTAAGCGTTTAAATACAAGTCTTTATGCATAATGTTCATCAACGACGAGCGTGAGAGGTGCAATTATTGGGCACGACGACGAGTTGAGGTGGACGGATCTTCAGCTACATTTTGGCGAACAGCAGCAATATTTTTTCCAGTAAGAGCTGTACGGTGTTTTCACATCTCCTACAGACCCGATGCACGATTTTTCCGATTGTACGCACATTTGGACGATTAAATTGACTGAAAAGATCACGAAGTGCACTATATGCATTTTGATTTGAACGCCCATTTTCATAATAAGCCTGAATAACTTTAACGCTTTGCTCGATTGTGTATCTTTCCATGGTTCAAATTGAGTTAGTGTGAAATTGAAAAATGTCAAATGAAATGAACTTGACGTTTGTGTGGTTCACATTCAACGATGCACGTATGATTAACATACAATCCACATGAAATTTATATTACTCATACGTTGCACATACATATGTAGAGAGTACCATATGCAAAGTCACTAGACGTCCATTATGAGTCAATACACACTACATTTCTATCAATGCTGTCTGTCTCTCTATCTCTCACTAATATCAGCTCATTTCAGTTTGGACGTCTATGCTATATGTGAACAGTACAGTATTTGGTTGGGGGTTGTCATTCAATATCATTAGCAATACCAGTTTTCTACTTGTCACAAATGGTTAAGTTAAGTGTTTCGAGGAACGCAATTTCCATACCGCTTACTAAATTCAAACAGTTGAAGAAAATTACCAACAACACCAAAACAAAACTAATTCCTTCAATGGAATATGAGAGTTGCGTTCCTCTAAAAACTATGAATAACTAACGGATTTGTTAGCCGATTTTAGAAACAAATATTCGTTTTATGCGTGACACCGTGCATTTTCTGAATAATATAATAAATATTAAGGTGTCCTTATAAAATAGTGGCTACAAATTTCTTTAAACATAAAAATTGTGAAAAAAATGCAAAAAGTTTGCGATTTCGCCACAAAAGCAGACAAAAATTTGTCAAAAATTAATTATATAACTATATATATATCGTTGGAAAGGTCGCAGTCTCTTCTTTTCAACCACGCAGAGAAACTTAAATTCGGTTGATATTCAACCACGAGACTGGCTTACAAGTGTGTAAATGTACGAAAACCCGGTTTTTTACCCGTAACTCAAAATTTTTGGGGTGTTAGGAACATTTCAAAAACAGATTATTGTTGTACTTAGCAGCGCCTACCAGAAAAATGGTATCACCTCCCAGGTATATCGATTTGACTTTATTTTGTCTCACTGTGTTATCTATGACGGTTTGTCTGTCACATGACACTCCTGTTAAGAAAAACCCAATGTAATGTATGGATTGAATATGAAAGCAGACTTCAAATTTGCACCTAAACATCTGTATACCTCATTTAAATTATAATTACAATATTTTCCATTACATCAATAGTTGAAATATAAATTGTTAATGTATTTTATTTTGCTTTATACCTAACTACAGCTTAATGCACATTAATGCAGCGCTTTTTACACAACCTAAATCTTGGTCATGGACTCAATACTACTGAAATTATCTAATCTGAGAAAACAAACTAAAAAAACACAAAAAACTCAATAGAAAATGTTGAGCCGTCCTCGAGCAAATTCAATCGCAAATAAGAACTTAAAAAAAACGAATTAATAAACAAAAAAACGATTTAAACAAAAAGAAAAATAGACACATAATTAAAATACAATTATTTAAAGCTTCGCAGTAAACAAAGTAAAAATGAAAAGATAAATACTAAATCAGAAATTAAATTTTGCCTGCTATACGATTTCAGTTGAATATGCCGTAGTTTAGACGAAACCGGAAGTGCATGATTTGTATATATAGAACCAATCAACAACTGCTTGAATTTGTGCATGTGTATTTGTAGAGAAATTTGATTTTTTCGTTTGTTTTGAGAGGTTATTACTCATTCATTCATTTAGGCTCGCACTCGATATTTTAACAATTGCATGCCAAATACGAGTACGTTGCTGCTGCGATTAAAACTTTTGGAGCTTTTTCATTTATAATTTAATTACATCTGCTTTAATACCACCCCTTCCCATTCATCCATAATGCTTTTTTATTAAGATGATTTGCTTTCCATTCCCTAACTTTGAGTTCTCTTTTATTCTACTTTATGTTATTTATTCATTTCAGTTGCATTTCGCTTATTTGAGTTACGACGGTCGATGGCCTCTTTTTGAATTCATATATATTTAATTAATACGTCTCGAACGCAATATATTTTTAATTGGCTTCAACTTCCAAGGACTTTGTTTTTGCGACTTTGTGTGTGAGAACAACCATTTGGTTTTTTTTGCCCCTCACCCCTTTTTCTGTTGCTTCATTTTGTAATTCTGCTTACTGGGAAAATTTATCAAGCTGCAATTTTGCTTTTCCCCGAGTAAAATTTCTTACATTTCAGTTGCGAATATATTAAATACCCCAAAGTCCTAATTAGAAAGCTTTTAGATATCCTTTGAGTTATGTCCCTGCAGGATTGAAGATGTAAAAAAAAACAACCAAAAAAGAAATATACTCGTATATAAACGTATATAATTCATTTAACATAACTATAGTTGATGTATTTGATTTGTTAGTTTGTATTCAAAAGATTTCGGAAAATTGGTCAAATTCGGTTTATGCTTTTATTTGCTGGCATCTTTGTGTTTTCTCTTTAAGAATTTTAGTTTTTAATTATTTAAAATATAACTCACATATATTATTGCTATAAATTTCCTAAATGAATGGTTATAACAATCAAATATTTCTAATATTTCCCGAGGCGTAGCTGACGCCTTTGCCACCAGGCACAGTATATGGTGTGATGATGTGTGTGTGTGTGTGTAAGCTTGTAAAAAGCTGTTTTTTTTTTTAAATAAAATTAAAGAATAATGAATTAATTAAAATAAGATATACATAGTTAATATCCGTTGCCGGTATAGTTCGACAGTTACATTAGGCATCATGCAGATTTAATAGGTCTGAATAAGCTTACAAGAATTTAATAAAGTCAGCTGCATGAGAGATAATAACGAATTTCTTTTTTTTTATTAAAAATGCTCTTGAATGCCATTACCTATGGAATATAATATCGTTCTGCCGCGGTTTCTGTCCGTGGCACGGTTCTGAGTAATTCCATTTTCAATGACCTTGTTGTATAGATCCTGTAGGAGTTGAGTAAGGGTTTATGTTATATATATTGACTTCAATTCGTCAATCTATCGCGTCTACTTGTGACCTGTGACTTCAGAAAATTCCCACAAAAATTGTTTAACGAAGTCAACTCGCATGAAGTTGGTGTACTCATATACCAAATGTATAAAGTGCGTATATATTGTAGATAACCTGTCTTTCTTCTTCTTCTTACTTGGCAGCAGCAACAGAAATTCATCCATCAGTAACCACATGCAGAAGCGCTTCATTCTTTTGCGCTCCGTAGATAGTTCGTCACACCAAGCTTATATAACAGAACTTTCCCTGGCCCATCCAACGAAATTTTAGTCGCCCTATTCTGCGCCTCCCATCGACTTGATTGTCAAAGACTTTTCGACCTGGAGCATTTTCATCCATTCATACGGTCTATATGAGCGCGCGATGTCGTTATACAGCTCATGGTTCTTTCGACGACGGTACTCGCCGTTAACATTTTGGGAAATTTTTTTTAATCTTGAAGTCTCCCAGAATAAGTTGAACCGCGTATTCTGCGCTGTAGAGCAAGACAGATAGGTTTAGTGTCTGGGTCCAAATATATCGGAAAGTATTTTTTCTTTCCAAGACTACCAGTAGAGATTGATCCGCTTATATCATTACCCAGGATTCGGAGCTGTAGAGCAAGATAGGTTGGATCAGTGTTGGGTAAAATTGGATCTTAGTTCGTCGAGAGATGGCTTTATCATTAAATCGTTTGCTTAGCGCATAGTAGCAACGGTTTACGATCAATACTCGTCTCTCTATTTCCAGGATTATATTATTATTTTTGATAGGACGGACGGAGCTAAGGTAGACAACATCTTCTACCATTTCTAAAGTATAGTTGTCAACGTTCAAGCATCGTCGCAAACGAGTAGACTAGGCATGTACACACTTATACTAACACATTTGTCTGTGTGTGAGTAAAATACATAAGGAGAAATTATATTTGTTTCAAAACCAAATCGATCTCCTATTCTTTATCAAACATTATACAAATTTCCAGTGTATTAAGAATGCACATAGTCGCTTTGACAACTAAATCAATCGTTAACAAAATATACCTATTATACGTTTATTGTGTCACACGTTGATCGACCGCACAAACAGAGTAATCAGTGCACATATACAAAAACTGCGCACATGTGGGCGTTTTTGTGCAAGCCTTCTGCATGATTAACTCCATGATGGTGTTAAAGAGATCGCATGGCATACTATCGCCTTGTCTATTGCCTCGCCTGGTAGAAAATGGCTCTATTAAATATTTGCCTATTTTCATTGCAGACTTCGTGTCAGTCAGTGTCATCCCGCAAAGTCGTATCAACTTCGCCGGGATACCAAACTTGCTCATGGCATATACTAATACTAGAGGACCCGGCGAACTTCGTCCCGCCCCAATTTTATGCCTTCAGATAAACTCAGTAGAGAATGTTTGATAAACAAAGTTTTTCGATTAGTTTTCCGCTGCAAAAACAAACAACGAAGGCGGTTCTCCAAAACTCGAAAAGGCAACGTTCAGCTGACCGCACGTAAGACAGGGAAATTCGAGATTAGTCTCACATACTTCCAACGATTGGCCTTGTGATTTATTGCATGTCGTCGGGGAATTGGAATGGATGATCAGTTGGAATTATCGTAAGACAAGGACTTCCTCTTCTTTGAATTTGTTCTTGATGATCGTCTGAAATCACATTTTTTAGCAGATTCTTAAGGGACAACCGCGTACCGTTGCACAATTTCGGTTGATTCAGATTCCGCAATATGTTTATGATCGATCCCAACTTTATCTGTAAATTATGCGGCTCATTAAGCGAGTTGAAAATTCGATCGGATTGTTGGTCGCTTCATCCATACGAATGCAGTTCTCTCGCTGATAGTAACATACTGCCCGTAAATTAATCTAATCGAGATTTTTATAATTTTGTGCAATGTCATGAGTTATCTTTTCAACGATGTGCACTGCCAAAAATTAGCAGGGAATGATATCAATTCAGTCGAAACATTTACCCGAATTTGGCCATTGCCAAGCGCTAGCAGTTGTTTCGAGAATTCAGCAGAAGATGGGAGTTTCTGGAATGAGCCGCTAATTTTTTGGTCAATTACAACTTCTTGACATTGACGACGTTTTTAAGCATGGTTTTAGTAAATCAGCAGCGTTAGACATTTTGAGCAAAATCAAAGCCCCACTAAATCGTTTTAAATCCCCTCGTAAATCCTATATCGTTCGGTCAACTACATCCATTGTGTACTTTGGCTCTTCAACCGTGAGAAGATTCATCGACAGTTTTAAAGTTGAATTTGCAGTTCGAACGCCTTCAACAATGTGACAGGTATACCAGAGAATGCAGCGGCTAACGTTATTTAAGATCTTGGCCAAATTGTTGCCGGATTCAACAAAAAAATGTGTTGGTGTCCCACTCGGAGCATCGAGAAAGTAAATGCCTCCAGTTTCATCGTGAATCGTACACGTTCTTGTACTCGGAATTTAACAGCGGCACATTTGTCTGAACTCTTCCGGTCAGCTCATCTAGATTATAGTCTTGCTCCCGTTAAAATTCGCGATCGAATGCATCTTCCATCAAACGATTTGGCGCTGGCATTCCCAATGTCGACGGCAGATTGCCGCACATCCCATCGGGTTCGACGGATTTTTTTAACTAAATATTATTTATCTAGTTACCAATCAACATTTAACCGAATTTTTCCACCTAAACATCGTTCAAAACCATCAAATCATGCGAAAATCAAATCATCGATAAAAAAAAACAATTTTTTTGCACTTTTCAGGAATTTTTCGAGTTTTTCCCTAAGAATTTTTTTGTTTTTCCACTCGAAAAGCCATTTCGTAACAACTGCACACAAAATTCCATACAAAAAATCAATTTTCGATTTTTCCAATTTCCCGACTTTTCCGAAGGATTTTCCCAAAGTTATGCAAGATAAAAACTCTTACCAATTACAAACATTTAAATAAAAATTGAGCAAAATGGGCCAGCACACTGTTCACACCGTTTTCATACATATAGATTTCACAATAAACCGAATTTTTCCAAGTTTCACAACGAATTTGGCACAATGAAAAATTTCGTCGAATAAATGGAAAATTTTCCAGTTTTTCCAGAATTTTCCGAGCTTTCCACCAAGAATTTTTTATTTTTCTATTAGAAAATTCATTTCGGAATGATTATCCGAAATTTTCACATTTACATCATTCAAAATTATCAAAACACAATAAAATGTAAAATTTCGTCGAAACAAAAATTCAAATTTTTGGAATTTTTCTATAATTTTCCAACCAAAATTTTCTATTTTTTTCAACCGAAAAGCCACTACGGAACAATTTCACACAAAATGTTATACAAAAATTCAATTTGCGATTCAAAATGTTTCCGAAAAAGTTAAATTTTTTCGAGTTTTTCCGGAATTTTCCGAGTTTTCCACCGAAAATTGTTTTATTTTTCCATTCGGAAAGTCATTTTGGAATAATTATCCAAAATTTTTCACTGTTACATCGTCCAAAATTATCAAATCATACGATAATATGCAAAATTTCGTCGAAAAAACAAATTCAAACTTTTTGAATTTTTCCGGAATTTTCCGCATTTTTGAACAAAAATTTTCCATATTCTATTCGAAAAGCCATTCTGTAACAATTGCACACAAAATTCCATACATAGAGGCAATTTTCGATTTTTCCAATTTTCCGACTTTTCCGGAAAATTTTCTTTCACATAAACCTGCTCCTGGCAACAACGAACAACTGAAAAAAAGTTTGAGCAAAATCGGCCCAACCGTTCTCAATTGATGAATTACTATACATTTTTGCCACCATTTTTATATATATCGTATCGGATTGTTACCGCACAGAACAGAAGGTAGGTGTTGATCAGCATTTCTTGAGTCTTCTCCAGGATTTGTCGTAGGTTGAATATCTGATCAATCGTGCATTTACCTGGTCTACACTGATAAGGTCCAATCAGGTTCGGTATGATAGGCTTTAGTGCGATGTGTAAAAGGCTGATCCCACGATAATTGTTACATACTCTTGGATCGCCTTTCTTAAGCACAATATTACTAGTTAACGATGACGTGTCAAAATTACAACGGAAATAATCCTCATTTTCACTTTCAAATGAGGACCTTAAACATTGAAGAGTTAAAAATGACGTGTCAAAATCCCGAAGGAAATAATCTTCATTTCTATTGTGCGGACTTACTTACTTACTTACTTAAGTGGCCCATTACAACTTACGAACGTGGTTCATAAATTTGAGGCCTAAAGTATTAAAGAATTCCACACCCTTCAGTCTTCTGCGTGCTTTCTCCAGTTAGTCCTACCAGATGGTGGCACGTCGCCTACCACTTGGTCCTTCCAACGAAACACCTTTCTCGCTGGAGCATATACATCCATCCTGGCAACATGTCCCAGCCATCGTAGTCATTGGATTCTGACTCTTTTAGCTACGTCGATGCCGTGGTAAAGCTCATACAGCTCATGGTTTATCCGATGGCGAAACTCGCCGTCTACACAGATAGGTCCATATATTTTTCGGAGTACTTTTCTCTCGAATACTCCCAGGTTTTGTATGTCCGTTGTCGTAAGCACCCACGATTCGGCAGCATACAACATAACGGGTAAAATTAACTCCTGATACAGCTGTTTCTTCGTATCTCGAGATGAGGTAGTGTTACTAAAATGCTGATGAAGTCCGTAAAAACATCTATTGGCTATCACTATTCTCCGGTTCAAAAATTATTGTGCCGACTTTGTCTGTATATTTTGATTTCATATACTCTTACTTAGCTGGAACTTTCTTGCAATCTTATATTTCCGTCCCACTTAGAAAAGTACAATATGCTCTTAGAACTTCTGCACTTCTTCCCTTATTTGTCGCTTCAAGTTCTGCAATAATTTAAGTAATCTGGTCCTTCGATCGATTTTGGTCGCCCTCTTTCATACGGCATCGATACTCTTCTTTAACGGCGATAGGTTCAACTATTTGAAGGAGTATTTTTCTCTGGAATACTGTCAGATTATATTTATCCACTTGTATTATTACAAAGGATTCTGCACCATTCGTTAAGACGAGTTGAGTCAGTATCTGGTATTAGCCTACGATAGCTCAGAGAAAGCGACGTAGCCTAGCAATCTGAAGGTGCCGGGTTCGATTCCCGGCCGAGGCACTGGCCAATCAACATTGATGAAAAATTACTTTTCAAATACTTTCGAGTTCTCCAGCCAACAAAACTCATCCTAGATGCTTCCACTACAAAAATCCAGTTTTCGCAAGGATCAAGGAAAAATGATTTATCAACATCGCATATAAATCAACAAGCCAGCTGGCGCCATCTTTGGTGGAACTTGGCGATTAAAGCTCACAACAACAACTCCTAACAATCCTTGACACAAACCTTGTTATCTACAAAGGAACGAATCAGAGTTGTAGTACATTCTTTGTTCGTTGAGACTAATAACTTTATTTTATCCTCGTTCACCATTAGACTCACTTTTACTGATTCCTTCTGTAAACTAGAGAAGACTACAGTCACATCCTACAGTTTTCGGCCCATGATGTCATCAGCTTACGCAAGTAGCATATGGCTTTTGCTTAATATCGTGCCTCTCATATTTATTGCAGTTTTCCTCATTATCATCGCCATCACAATGTTCAAGAGATCACACGACATGCTGTCGCCTCATCGTAGGCTTCGTCTGGTATCGAAAGACTCAGTAATGTCCTTGACAATCTGTACTGAAGACTTTGTGTCAGTCATGGACATTTAGCAAATGACCGTATCAGCATCGCAGGAAAGCCAAAATCAACCATGACTACGAGTACTTTCTGACTGTCAACAGGCAGAACCAAGAAACTTAGTTAGCCATCTATAGTCGACGAAGAGTTGGTATGTGTCAATTTATTTTTCTTGGTCTTTTCCAGAATTTGCTGCAATGTGAATAATCTGGTCAGTCGTTGACTTACAAGTTCTAAAGCCACACTGATAAGGCCCAAACTGGCTTTATTCGCAGGACCTTATATGCGATGGGTGAAATACTAATCCTGCGGTGCTTGGATCACCATAGCCCGTCATAACTTTAGAATCTAATCATCTCGCATGCACTCGTTAAGCTAAACTGTGAGTAGTTTATGGCCACCGGACTTAAGGAGCTCTGCCGTGAGTCTATCAGCCGGCTGAATTATTATTTTCCAGCCGTGATATCACTCTTCTTACCTCGGTTTGACTTGGTAGTGGGTAATGTAAACCGTCATCGACAAGTGGCGTGATACCAACACGTGCGCTGCCTTTCGGGGCCAGAAATTAGTGGAAATGCTCTTTCCAGGGCAGATTTCGTTGTCCTTACAGTAGGCGAGCCCAGTACCGTAACCTTTGCTATTCCGGTAAAATTTTCGGAATTCACCTTTAACCCAGTACATCTATTTATCCTCGCTATTAAATCATAAGATCTCGGTGGCCAATTGCGGGCCATTCACAATAACACCTCTCATTTACCTTTCCCTAAGTATCTACAGAGATACTTTCCTCGTTTTCCTAGTCCTCACACACACGGCAGTAGTCCAGTATGGATCTATCCCGTTTGCCTGTCAGGTTTCTGATATAAAAATGGCAGGATAGAATACCACAGGCCAGTCTCAGATCACTTACTCACTTTGGATCTGATGTATTCAGGCCACAGCGATCTAGCAGTGACATAGTCGTTTCTGGAGATCCAACGTCTACTGGCTGTTTTCCACATCTTCTTCTTTAATGGCAGCAACAACAGAAATTTATCCATCAGTAGCCACACGTAGAAAAGTATTTCAAGCGCTTCGGTCTTTTGCGCTCCCTAGATAGTTTGTCACACCAAGCTCAGTTAACAGGTCTTTCACCTGGTCCATCCATTGGATTTTTTGGTGGCCCCCTACTGTGCCGCCCATCGAGTTTTTTGCCGAAGACTTTTCGACCCGGAACGTTTTCGTCCATTCGTACAACGTGTCCAAGCCAGCGCATTCGGTCTATCTGAATGCGCTTTACTACGTCGATGTCGTTGTACAGCTCATACAGCTCATGATTCATTCGACGACGGTATTCGCCGTTAACGATGATGGTTCTAAATATTTTGCGTAGATTAGATTGATCCGCTTGTGACATTACCCAGGATTCCGCGCTGTAGAGCAAGCCAGGTAGGATCAGAGTCTGGAAGAGCTCGATCTTTGTTCTTCGAGAGAGCGCTTTGTCGTTAAATCCCTTGCTTAGCACATAGTAGCAGCGGTTTGCGATCAATACTCGTCTTTTGTTTTATTGTGATATTATTTTTGTTTATGGCGGAGCCAATGTACACAAAATCTTCTACCACTTCAAAGTTATAGTTGTCAAAGTTCACGCAGCGTCCCAGACGAGTGGACTCTTTGTTCGTTGAAACAAATAACTTGGTTTTGTCCTCGTTTATCACCAGACCCACTTCCAGACCATATCTAGACCTCCATTAAGCCAAAAAGGTAACAAATAGGCGAGTGAACATCTTCCAGAGAGTCATGATGAGGCATTGTACAGTCTCCTCTGGCCAATAGGTCTGCGGATTTATTGCCAGGGATCTCGCAATGTTCTGGGTCCCAACAGAAGCTGAGATCCTAAGGTTTTAGTCTATCGAACTTCTCATTATAGTTCCTCAACAACTTTGATAAACGCAATGTAGAATTGATCGCTTTTAATGCATCCTGACTATCCACACAGATAGTTATCCGTCAGTTCATATTCAAACAATCATTCACCATTATTACATTCCTATTTTGCGGAATTTCAACGAATACTTCGTTATTACACACGTTTCTTCGAAAAAAATCAATAAGAGGTCTCAGTGCAAATCCCTCTTAGGTAATTTTTTTATGGCTCGGTGAGTTATTCAATTTAAACTATAACAGAGTTTGAAATATATAAAAATTTCTGTTATTCCTATAAGGTGCCAACGATTGCGTTTCACTCTCTTTTGTCTGATGCGAAAAGTTGCATCTCGTTGCAAAGATTTGCTTAATTTTGTTGTTTTTATATCCAGCTGCCGTCGCCAAGTGTTTCTTGGTCGTCCTTTTCTGCGGCTGCATTTCTTGTTATGTCAGATCCATCTCCATTTTTGACTTCAAATCTCAGTATCGGTTAGGGTTCGGCCAATTTGTGTCCAGAGCATAGCGTTGCTGATTGTGTTTTGAGAGAGGATTTTTAGGGTTCGACGAAAGCAAACTTGAAGTGCTCTGAGATCACAACGAGGTGCATTCCATGATTCACATCCGTATTGGGCAACTGGCTTCACACTATTGTTGCATGTTCAACTCGGTACGCCTTGAGGTAAAATGTTTGTTACAAATTTTAAGATAAGAAATCATCGATCGGTATAACTTAACTTGTATTGACTACTTTATGTCACTATTCATACAGTGCCTTGAAAATATACATAATGATTAGTAATAGTTGGATATTGATTGATCATTGGTCTTAAAGCACACTAAGTAAAATTTATTGAGCAATATTATTTTAGAACATTTAAATGATGTAAAGGTCCCTTTGTGACGTTTATCGAAATGAGGACGAAAAGGACACATAAGAAGCCGCTTTAGAGAGTTAAAATGTTGCACAAAAAACTCTTCGTTAAATTTCATTGACATCAGATATTGAAAATGCACTAAAACAGTAAGAAACATAAGTGAGTGTATTGTGAATACGAATGATGAGCATTTTATTATGAAAGAGAGAGAGGAGGACAGTGATTCTAGATGACACTTAATATTCATCTTCGAGCTAACATAGTCGAAATAATTTTTCTGAACTGTTTGGGTAATCAGAACAAATTGACAAAAATCAACTGATCGAGCTGTAGTTAAACATAGTTTTACGGATCTTAATTTCCGGAATTTTAATATACTCACCTATGTCTCTCATTATGTAAGGGAATTATTCCTCCCACAGACAAACAGAAAAATACTGTGGTATACTGATTTTTTTTTTTTTGTGATGTTACGTAGTGATGGCAACATTTAAGGTTTGCACAGAAAAGGATTTAATATGAAAGATGTAATCTCTATATTGTGGAAATTCGTTTAATTAAAGTCTTTGTATCTATGTATACTGTCCAAGTATCCCACTTAGAAATTATTATGAAAAAAAAACACTCGAATCACAAACATATACATAAATAATATTCTCCTTTATCAAAATGCGAATGGGTATGTGTGTGTGTGTGTGTGTATGTGTGCGTAAGTATATTCATACGAGCGCGTGTATGACAATTTAATTATATTTGCTAATTAATTTTGTTTATGTTGCAAAAACTGTTTGATTATTTTGCTCTTGTTTGTTTTCAACTCATACATTCAATGGAATGTAATTGATTTTATATTATTTGTTTTGTTAATTAGTTCCAATTCTCCTACTTTAGCAAATGTCTATCTTTCGCTCCATCTCTTTTTCTCTTTATCGCTCTTTGTCTGTCTGTCTGTCCTTCCTTCTGTCACGTTTATATGTGAATCTGTTTTAATTTTGTTTTTATTTGTTTGTTTGTTTGTTTTATCCTCCTTAATAATTTGATCACATATTTATTATATAAATAATACGAAAACAATTTCATTACAGTTTATAAGTATATAAATACAAACGCATATATATATATATATATATATATTTATATACATATGTACATGAGTATTGTATTCAGCAATTATTAGTTATCAGTAAATTTACCTCATAGATTTGAAATCAGAAATCGACAAACATCAAAAAGAAAAAGTTTTCCTCTTTCTTTGTACTATTTCGCTCTAATTCTTATTCTATTACACTTTGGCAACTTCTTGTATTAAATAATTTTACCTCTATTATTAACGAAAAAAAATTACAAAAGCAAAAAGTATAATTGAATGTTATGTTGTTTTATGTTTTTTGTTTGTACAATAAAGAAACAATGATGATGATAATCGTAATAATGATATGATGATAATGTCAAAAGAAATTGTATTTCTTATTAATTAATGAGACATAGTATATGGCTAATAACTTATTTATATGTTTGTTATTGTTTCCGTTCCTTTCAATGCTATCGCTATAGTTCCACCGCGATGGATTGTCGAACCGAGTGATGCCAATGTCGAACGAAATCGTCACATTATGTTGCACTGCCAAGCCCAGGGAGTGCCAACGCCCAGCATTGTGTGGAAAAAGGCAACGGGTGAGTATTGACTATTAACTGAACACACACAACTTGATTTATGTGCTATTGGCAATTGGAAGGACATATGCAATGGCCTCAGGCTAATATTAAAGACCAACTGAGGTTTTGAATAGTTTATAAGTAATTAATAGGAAACAGTGAGGAACCAAAGTGTTTCCTAGCGAGTTCGCAGAGGGTGCTCACTGCATACAAATATATGTACAGCATATGAGTAATATTAATTTTATTCGGAATTTATATTACTCATACGCACATAGTTCCAATATTGTGCAGTTATGGTTTAATAACAGTTCTGGTAGCGTGGGATACATATTATATCTCACATTTAATATATCTAAAATGTCATTATGTTTCCTTACCTTCGTGGATAGTTTAAACGCAATGCGGTGTTCACTGCTGCATTCTTGGCTTCAATGTCGGGGTGTAACCAGTTCAGGATCGTGAACAGAGCCTTAGTTGGAGTAGTTCTAAGTGCCCCTGTTATCATTATTGCCACCAGTCTCAAAATCCTTTCGAGCCTTCAATAAACTGCCGATCCATAAAATATGATTGGTTTAATAACTATGTCTTATAAGCAATTGACGTTTTTGGTGCTAATTCCTCGGTTAACGCCGATTGCCTTTTTGCTGCAGTATAGAGCTGTTGCTTGGTAAATTCGCCAGTTGCTTCCGCAGCGACGTTTACTGCTATGTTGTTCTGTAATCGATCTCCCCTGCCTTCTCTGAGCAATACTTTATCGAAAGAAATATCCTTATGTTTAATCGGACTTTGATCTGTTGAAACAACTTTGTTGGTTTAACCCAAATCCCATTGTCATCAGTCTGTTGAATCGGACTTCGGTCTGTTAAATCGGACTTTGGTCTCTTAAATCGGACTTCGGTCTGTTGAATCGGACTTCGTTCTGTAGAATCGGACTTCGGTCTATTAAATCGGACTTCGATCTGTTGAATTCGACTTTGGTCTGTTTAATCAGACTTCGGTCTGATGAATTGGACGTCGATCTGTTGAATCGGACTTCGGTCCATTAAATCAGACTTCGGTCTGTTGAATGAGACATCGGTCTATTAAATCGGACTTCGGCCAATTAAATCGGACTTTGGTCTATTGAATCGGACTTCGACCTGTTGAATCGGACTTCGGTCTGTTGAATCGGACTTCGATCTGTTGAATCGGACTTTGGTCTGTTGAATCAGACTTCGGTCTGTTGAATCGTACTTCGGTCTATTGAATCGGACTTCGGCTAATTAAATCGGAGTTTGGTCTGTTGAATCGGACATCGGTCTATTAAATCGGACCTTGGTCTGTTGAATCGGACATCGGTCTGTTGAATCGAACTTCGATCTGTTGAATCGGACTTCGGTTTGTTTAATCAGACTTCGGTCTGTTGAATCGGACTTCGGTCTGTTAAATTCAACTCCGGTTGGTTATACCGACTACTCTGTTGCACAGATTTCGGTCTCGAGCGTATACTAAAAGTTTTCGATCTTCTAAAATCGGCCTGGGTACAAATTACCGGACAGGTCTGTGTACTCGACCAGACCTTTAACATATACGAGGTCACTCCCCAAGTTCCTTAAATTTTTTCCATTTTGTCACAGTGTGTAATTAATAGAAATTTGTCAGTTGTTTCTGAAAAACTTTTTCTTTATATACAAAATAGTGGGCCCGGCAATGCTTCGCTATTGCATATTAACTTGTAATATATTTCACACTTAGGTCTACAAAGTACTTTGAAAACGGCACTAAAGCTCGACAAAAATATGTTGAGTTTATTTACTTATGTAACTTATTTAAAGTAACTCCTTAACATTAAAGTTTACTACTTAAGTTTTATTGTTGTTAATGCTAATAAAAATGTAGATTAAGTTTTTTCAGTATGTAGGGCGAAAAACCACTTCTTTCACAAATCGGAAACATACATATCTCTAAAGATCAAAATTATTTATCTTGATCCGTAGTAGCGTGAACCATCTGTATACTAACTATCTCTTTGGTCATAAAAAAACATTTTTGTTATGCCTTCTCCTACTGACCGCAAATGAAAATTCCGTTTGAAGCTTCATGCCTTTAGCCATAAAAACTTCTTTTGTCATGTCTTCTTCTCACACGGATCAAGAATAATCCGTAATACTGTTTTTGTATTGAACTCGTATTACCATTTTTTGAGATAATTCGGTCACCAACGTTTGGCTTAGCAAAGTGATGGTCTCACGCGCTGTATGGCATGTTACAGCGTCGTGTTAGAACCATTTCTCCTTCAAATAATGTTCAATGACATGATAAATAAAAAAATCAATTGATCGTCCATTGGCTCTACTTCTTCTACCAGTTGGATTTTATATGAATGTAGGCCAAGGTCTTTCCTCAGCATTTGCAGAGACCGAGTTCCAGAGAATGAAGTCGGTTCGATAAATTCGAGTCCCCTGTCATACTAACGTCTACAGCGTCGATGGCTTCTATTAGCTGCTCAGATGCATCATTACATGCACCCTCAACTTCATAAAGGGCTCCATAAGTTTGGCGAACAGAACGTGCATTTTGAAAATAAATTTGCATGATTTGTAAACTTTGTTCTTGTTTAGTTTTTACATGGTGATTTTGCAAAGTATACTAAAAGAAAGTCTATTACACTTCATTAGTATGACAGCTAGATTTACACTTATACCTATCAGAAGTTCTATATGTCAAGAAAATACCCCATGCATAGGTTATTTTCAATTGTTTGCTAATGTTACATCTGATATACTATAACCATTGTAGTATAACTACAATGAATATTGCTTAATTTTTCTATCTATATGATTTATTACCGATTCGCTCTCCTGAGAAGTAATTGAAAAATACATACCTGTAAAGTAAATTAAAAAAAACACTATTTTAGTCTGCGCATCCTCAACTGCCTGGTGTACGGACCATTATTTGATACAGGTAAAAAGTTAACTATTGAAGTGCGTGGGCAGCGCCTCGGCACTTTTAACTTATTTTATTCGAAATAGCCTGATCATTAGGGCGAATTAATTAGTTCGCGTCAAAAAAAAAAACAACCTGTTAACCGTATATCAGTATTGGAATGTACGAAGAATTCTTAGAAAATTTCACTAAGAAACTATATATCTAAAATCAATTCCTAGTTCGCGCTGAGAAGCATGAAGATTTCAGGTAGAGATTTTTTTTTAGCAATGAGCAAATATTCTGAAAAATGATTTTTAAAAACTTAATTTCTGTATGCCAACTCTCAGAGGCCATAACTTTTTAACCAATACATAGATTTGCTTCTGTAATACCTCATTTAGTTCGTTGGGAAGTCAGTTTTACGCAGAAGGTCTGTAAAAATATATATAAGTTTTCGGTTTGTGCTCATTTAAAAACAAAAAAAATCTCTCTCTGAAATCTTCATGCTTCCCAACGCGAGCTAGGAATTGATTTTAAAAATCATCGTAGATTCCGATTTTGGTTACGATTTGTGCGAATAAAAAAATTGGCCCACCTTACTGTTCATATCTCTAGTTGAACAGCAATATACTGTGGAATTTTGACAGTTGTAACCGTTTGTTTTAAAAAGGGTGTGTAACAGCCCATTTCCACCCTTACTGTAATTCATACTGCAAGCCCTTTTAATTTTCAAGTTGAATGGGCGGTGCCACGCCCCTTTATTCAAGCACAACCAAATATAGCCTGGGACTATCAACAGGTCAACAGTACCACTTGGTAAGATTTTCGTATCAATCGATCTATTAGAAAAGCCGTTAGAGCGATTTTTGAAAAGAGGGCATGGCACCGCCCACTTCCTCCCTGGATGTAATTTATACTGCTCCATCAACATATATAACAAATCTCATCTTCATACCTCTGATAGTTCATGAAATAAATCCTTTTTAATTTTCAAGTTGTATGGGCGGTGCCACGCCCCTTTATCCAATTACAACCAAATGAAGTCCGGAACTATCTACAGGTCAACAGTACGACATGGTAAAATTTTTGTATTAATCGACCTATTATAAAAGCCGTTAGAGCGATTTTTGAAAAGGGGGCGTGGCACCGCCCACTTCCATCCTGGCTGTAATTAATACTGCTCCAACAACACATATACCAAATCTCACCTTCATACCTCTGATAGTTCATGAAATATAGCCTTTTTAATTTTCAAGTTGTATGGGCGGTGCCACGCCCCTTTATCCAATTACAACCAAATGTAGTCAGGAACTATCTACAGGTCAACAGTACCTCATGGTAAAATTTTTGTATCAATCGGTCTATTAGAAAAGCCGTCTGAGCGATATTTGAAAAAAGGGGCGTGGCGCCGCCCCTTTAAGATGTAAGCTATCCTATCTTTCAAGTTGGATCAAACCGAACACGGTGTGCAAATTTGATTCAAATCGGTTAAGTAGTTTAGGAGTCCATCGCGGACAAACAACGTGACACGTAATTTATATATATTAAGATTGTAAACAATTCACATTAGAAATATGAAAACGAGTCAGGTTCAATATTTGTCAATATCCGCTATGACTCATCCAAAACTAACAAAGCTCTGTCTAAAAATGACGTTTACTGACAATTTCAACCGCTACCTTACTATATAATTTCCATATTAAATCAATCCAGCTTAACATACATATAGTATCTTGTCACCATTGAATCGTGTTTTCCTTCCTTTTACACCATTTCATTTTATATATAAAAATTTGTAATTACAGGTACTCCACCACCAACCCCACTATCAATCCCCACAGCAATCATTCAAATGCAATCAATTTCTTTTTTGCTTTTTATATCTTTTTGTTGCAGGCAGCAAATCGGGCGAATATGAGGAGGTGCGTGAACGACCTTTCACCAAATTACTATCGAATGGTTCATTACTGTTGCAACATGTCAAAGAGGATCGCGAGGGCTTCTATTTGTGTCAAGCCAACAATGGCATCGGTACCGGCATCGGCAAAGTTATACAACTGAAAGTTAATTGTAAGTACTTTACTTTGCTATTCTGATGATTTTCATTAAATTAAAGTGCCAACTGAATCAATCAACTGTGCACCCAACAGTCGGTGCAGAACCTCCCCTAGAATACATTTGTGCAACCAATCATTTACCCAATTCCACATAGAACAATTAACAAAAAAAAAAAAAATACGAGTTTATTGCACTTTTGGGTGTGTACTAAATGTAACAATTGCCGTTGTTGTAGTTGTTGTCGTCTCGTTGCAATTGTTGTTACGTTAATGTGTAAGACGCGTACAGTGGTGGTTAAAGTAATTGACACGTACTAACATACATGTCTTTAGGTGTCGTTTAATGGTCATACTTTGGGAAATTTGCAATGCTTGGATTAAATTGACCGACGTAGCTGAAGGTTGAAGGAGAAGTGATGTAATTTTGTTATGTAAAAAAAGTTTAGATAGAATAGCTATTTAACCACATGTTTGAATGTGGAGTGACATAAATAACACAGTGCAACACACGATATGAAGTGTACTAATGCCAGAGTGTGTGAGTTATGTGGAATTTTATTTATTACTCATACTTAAGTCATTATTTACGAAAGTAAGTGTAAGGCGCAAGAAACAAGAAATCTGACAAAAATTTGTCTGTCAGAAATGTTATCGATAACGAATTGCTATGATATTCTAATTGTCGCCAACCGTTCACACTAGGTTGTCCCAAAAAAAAATAAAAATTTGCATTTTCTCGGAAGATCTTTCCTAATTTGGATACTCATAAAGTAAAGTATTTTTGAGAATTTTATGAGATTTTTCGGAAGTGGTTTAGTAGTCGCGCAAACCGATTTTGCACCAACTTTTATTGAATTGTTCTTGAAAATTACTAAAAAAATCGGTATTTTTCGGCTTCTGAGTAAATATTCTTAAAGAAAATTTTCCGATCTTTAATTTTATGTGCATAAGTAATAAGTTTCGTCAGGGATTTTGCACATTTTGATACATTATATAACAGTTTTTCGTAAATTTTCAGCAAATATGAAAAAACTTTTAAAATTTGTATGAAGACTAAAAAACTAATGATGCAGTTTAAAAGATTATGAAGTTTTAAATAAGTTAGCAAAAAAACAATATAATTTTCTCTTGCCGTTCTCCAGTTATACCCCATTGTATGACATTTTTAGTACTATAAGATTTCGGCATTCGATTTGTGGTAAACTTTAGATTATGAGATTTGGAAATTTATTTATTGTATGTCAAAGCTTAGTTTTAAGTGTTGTCAAGTTGTGGACAGCTAAAAAAGAAGCCAAAAAGCCGTTATCACTAGGTGACACTGATATGGCTCGAACTGAAATTCATGATTTATTGGATTTGGGGGAACTGCAACCCTATTTTTGGCAGTTAGTCTATAGGTTTAGAGATAACAAGTCACAATACAATTAAGATTTTTGTAAACTGATAAGTGGAAGACGCTTGCTTGAGATTGAGATAAATTTTATGGCTTCAGATAAAAGCTTTTATGCTAGAGCAAGCCGAGGCAGTATTTCAAACCCTAAAATCTTCGAATGTAACGGAAAATGTCCAATTTATGTGTGCGGACACAACCAGCTCCAATACAGGACGGCGGATTGGGGCTTGCGTTTTACTTCGCCAAAAATTAAAAAAAGACCTCATATTTTTGACATGCCTCCATCATATGATGGAACTAGTTGCTGGATCAGCGTTTAAGGCCCTTAATATTAAGGATCAAATTACATCCCCACAAATTAAAATTTTCGTCACTCTTCAGGAAAGGTGGGAATCAATTGATAAAAAAAATTTTCGGATTGTATGAACCACGAAATTGTTGGAAAAATTATTCCGGAGTTCATACGAAAAGATCTAATAATTTTTGTAAAAGGGCAGCTGGAGAATATGCAACCAAGATAAAAGAAATGGTGCAACTGAGCCTTATTCTTTTGGGTGATAGACCTGAGCCGCATCCAACAATAAAATCTCCTGGAGCCATTAACCGAGCTCGCTGGATTATGAAAATTATATACTCTCTAAAAATATGCATTTTTCGAAACCAGATACAACCTTTCATTCAAAATTCAAAAATTGATGCCTTGCTGGAGTTTACCTCATTTATTTTAAGAGTATATATTAAAAATTGGTACCTATGCAAATGTCCCCGATACGCTCCTCTCAATGACCTTACACTTTTGAAACAATTGTATGATTACAAACGCTTTAATGAAAAAGTTGCACGCGAGACTCTGAAAACCTTTCTGGGTTATCAGTGGTACCTTTCCGATAAGTTGGCTGCCTTATCGTTTTTTGATGAACGTATAGATACGTTTTGCGTTTAATGTTTAGAAGCCTACATGAACCAAGTAATAACAACGATTAGTGAAAGGAAATTTAACAGAAGACATGATTGAAAATAAACAAATTCAGTGTTTTATTACAAAAGCCAGCCTAACTTTTTTTGAAGCCTGCAACATTTCTACTGATTTTTTACAAACGTATCCAGAAAAATGGGAAAACAACAAATCATTTCAGGAAGCAAAACACAGAGTTCAACAATTGCAAGTTGTAAATGATGTCGCAGAACGTGGTGTGGCCTTGGCTAATAGTTATATCAGATATCACAACTTCTGAAACAGACTTTCAGAGTTTACTGCAGGGGTAGAGCAGCATCGCAAGAACTCTAATAAATGATTTATACAAATAAATTTTCTTTGTTTTTAATATAATTGTTATGTATGAGTGGTAAGTAACTATTATTTTATTTGTAAAAACATTTTCTAAATCCAATTATTAAAAGTTTAAAGCAATGCAAACCTAGTTCACACCTTATAGTATTATACATTTCATACAATGCGTACAAAGCTTTTAAAAGGGTATAACTCGAGAACGGTGAGAGAAATTCATTTTTTTTTCTTCTAATTCATTTAAAACTTCATAATCTTTTAAACTGCATCATTAGTTTTTTAAAAGTTATAAGGCATTCTTTTCCATATTTGTTGAAAATTTACGAAAAACCGTTATAAATTGTCAAAATGTGTAAAATCATTGCCGAAACTTATTATTTATGCACATAAAATTAAAGATCAGAAAATTTTCTTTAAGAATATTGACTCAGAAGCTGAAGAAATATGTATTTTTGTACCATTTTTGAATGCAAATTCAAAAATAGCCCAAAAAGGTAAAAAATCAATTTGCCGCGACCTCTAAACCACCTCCGAAAAATCTGAAAAAATTCTTAGCCTTATGAGTATTCAATTAAGAATGATCCCCAAATTTTTTTTGAATGGGACACCCTAGTTCACACACAATATTCTCGCAGCGGCTCAGACATAAGTTGCCGTTTTTATTCACGTTTCGTGTGTCTGAAGGCGGTATATTTCATTTTTTCTTTCACAAAAGAAACTAATCACGTTTTCGTTATTACAAAGGCAGCACTCACTGAAACTATCAGAAAATAAGATCATAACTCTCAAACACAAGCACAAAATTAAATATCTTCAAGAGAAAAACGTGTGCTCATGTCCTTAAACCCATTGGATAATGATAAAAAAAAAAATGGGCATTATTGCGATTATCAAGGCTCTAGATGCCCTTTTGGGCAAGTTTTTTTCTGCTATTAAATTTCTATAACTTTGCTTCAGACACAAAAAAAATTTTCCGTATGCCTAGATATAACCGTGTTAAAATATACAAAACTGCCAAAAATCCAGCTTGAGAAAAAAAATTTGTATGGCCATTAAATTATTAATGCAGCTAACTTGACAAAACAGGAATGGCACCATATTTAATAAAAGCCACATGTTGCTCGCGTATGCTGATGATATAGATATTTTTGGACGTGGATTGCGAGATGTTACTGCGGCATTTCAAGCATTGAAAAGCAGTCGGCTGAAGTGGGTCTGGTGATAAACGAGGACAAAACCAAGTTATTTGTTTCAACGAAATTTGAGGTGGTAGATGATTTTGTCTATCTTGGATCCGCCATAAACCAAAATAATAATGTCAGCCTCGAAATCAAAAGTCGAGTATTGCTCGCAAACCGCTGCTACTATGCGCTAAGCAAGCGCTCTCTCAAAGAACAAAGATCCAGCTCTACCAGACTCTGATCCTACCTGTCTTGCTCTACAGTACAGAATCCTGGGTAATGACGCAAGCGGATCAATCTATTCTGGGAGTTTTCCAGAGAAAAATACTCCGCAAAATATTTGAACCCATCATCGTGAACGGCGAGTATCGTCGTCGAATGAATCATGAGCTGTATGAGCTGTACAACGACATCGACGTGGTAAAGAGCGTTCAAATAGACCGAATGCGCTGGCTTGGACACGTTGTACAAATGGACGAAAATGCTCCGGCTCGAAAAGTTTTCGGCAATAAACTCGTTGGGCGGCGCCGGAGGCGGCGACCAAAACTCCGATGGATGGACCAGGTGAAAGAGCTGTTAACTAAGCTTGGTGTGACGAACTATCTACGGTGCGAATGCTTTTCTACGTGCGGCTACTAATAGATAAATTTCTGTTGTTGCTGCCATTAAAGAAGAAGAACTTGACAAAACGAATTATGCAGAAGTTCTTATTTTCGGGGCTACATTCACGTGCAATTCTCAGAATTGAGTCCCACATCAATGAGCTGAAAGTATTGTAATCATCGGGAGAGAGTAGTCTAGATTGGGAGAATTCTAAAGTCCAAGTTGCAAGAGATGCCAAAGACGACTTAACAACAATTGGCGCCTCAATATGCCTAATCTCTAACAATATCTGGAGTGGCAAATCAAAGTTGCACCCCAACAACCATCCTAGGATGCTTCGTTTTCTGAAATTTTAAAAAAAAAAAACAACAGCATTACTTTCAACCATAACGACTCTTGGCATACGGAAAAGGAGAAGAATAGGACAATAGAATGTTCAATTGCTTAGAGACACTACAAAGACTTCTCTTTCAAAGTTCCAATTAGAGATATTGTGATAAAAAAACCAGTAAGGAAGTTTCAGTCGGGAAAACCGACTTACATATACCCTCACCCTAGGTACAACATAAAATATTCTAGTATATTGATATTATTACTCGATTTCTAAAATGTGCGGAGTGGTTCATTTGTATGGAAGGTACCAGTGGCTAGAATTTCAGTTTTTTGCTCTAAACTTAATCCTGCTTTACTACTTAATTTCCCTTTGCACCCCATGAATGAGGTATGGGATAGCTTTTCGCGTTGTTGTGAATTAACACGCTTTCTATTTTTAGATTCACAACTAACGGCACCTACTTGTTTATCGACGAATGCGAACGTCACTGTTTCAGAAGCTCTTACTAGACACGACGATTGAATCGACGCTTAATACTGCGAAGTTGCTGTCAACAACATTCGAGGGGAGCCGACAATGAAAAAAAACTACCGCATGGTAGTCGCGTGTTCTAACCACTATGCCACGGCCGGTCCCTTAATCCTGCTTTAGCTTTACTAAATGTAGAATTTTGGCACAATTTCGCTGTGTGTACTGATATTATTACTCCATCTTTAAAGCGGGCGGAATGGTACATTTGTCTAGGAGTTACCAGAAGGGGCGTGGCTAGACCTCAAATTTTTACTCCGAATTTGTATCCTGTCATAGCTTAACAAAATACAGACTTTGGGTACGATCGTGTCGATTGTATTGATATTAGTACTCGCTTTCTTATGTGGGCGGAATGGTACTTTATTATAGTAGGTACCGGAAGGGGCGTGGCTAGACTTTTAATTTGTTTCCCAAATTATTAAATTATAGCGTAACAAATAACAGAGTTCGGGCACGATTGAGTTGGGTGTATTGATGTCACTACTCCATTTTTAAAGTGGGCGGAGTGGTGCATTTGTATGGGAGGTACCAAAAGGGGCGTGGCCATGTAGTCCATTTGCAATAGTAGTTTTGGGGAAATATCAACTCGTGCAAAGTAACAAAACAGTTGGTTGCGTCTTTCAAAAGTTATTGTACGTACTAGCTGGACAGCCAGACGGACCGATAGGCGAACATGGCTAAAACGACTTAAAAAGTCATGAATAAAATTTGGTTCAAAGAAACCTAGGGGCAAAAGTGACTCCTTTGTATGTTACACTTTTGGGTCGTATCAAATGATATATACCCTCCTACCCGTAGGTTAGAAGTAGAGAATTTTTATATAGCTGGTGGAAACGTAGTACTTTAAAGCAGGAAAAACGATATAACTGAAAGTGGAGCAGTTCGTGTAATATCAAAAAATACATGACAAGCGATTATGTCCTGGGAACGGTGGCATCATAGTTGTTTCTTTTTTGCACTATAACAATATGTTACGATCCTATTGAATATGCCGACAACAGTGTTCAAGATGCCTTTACTGGTCGATTAGTTTCAAAACTAAACTAACAACAGATCAAGTCCCTAAGAGATAGAGCGAGATCCAAAGCGATTTTTATATGTCCCGAAACCATATTTTAGGGTCTTAATCTGTAAAGGCATCTTGAACACTGTCGTCGGCATATTCAACACTAGCGTAAATTGCAAAAGTATTTAAGCTATTATTAACATATTTATACTGCCGCTGATTTATCTGATTTATTTACTAGAATCTGGTCATTAACGATACACCAACGGAAGCAACTCACTAAACATTTCCTTACTATTCCTAATCCACTGTGCCACCACTGTGTAGCATTTGCGTAATTATCAAACATTAATGAAGTGCTGATTGCACAGCACCCAGGTATCCCACACGAAACAACTCACCTCTCATTCTAAAAATACTCCCACTTAATTTCGAGAGCAATATTTAACCCGTTGTGTATTTACTGTAGCTCCTTTTCATTACAATTCTATGTGTTTTATATCTTTTCTCTCTTTTTGCACGACGCCCTTATGATGTCCGACCTCATGATTTTTTTACAACAACAAATGCAATAAAAAAAAATATGAACACCAACAGCTTCGCCCTATTTCCAATCGACATCACGCTCGGTAACGGTAAAAAAAGGTGACACAGCGATTCTACAGTGCGCGGTAAGCGGTGACAAGCCGATTAATATCGTTTGGATGCGTTCTGGCAAAAACACGCTCAATCCATCGACAAATTACAAGTATGTAAAACTTCATTCATTACTTTGCGCCTTGTGTATACTCTGGTTTGCTGCTGTCGCCATTATGTTTTACTTCATTTTCTATGTTTTCTGTTTAACAAGTCCCTGTGGGAGTGTTGTGCGTTTCCCTCTTGCAATTTGCAATGAACAGACAGCGAGCGAGCGACGACTGTGACCGTCATATTAATTGCAAATGTTCATTAATGCTCCATTGCAGGATATCTGTGAAGCAGGAGGCTACACCCGACGGAGTATCGGCAGAATTGCAAATACGTTTAGTGGATGCCACCGACAGCGGTCCTTACTTTTGCCGAGCTAGCAACTTGTATGGCAACGATCAGCAGTTGGTGCAACTGCAGGTGCAGGAACCGCCACAGCCACCCACTGTACTGGAGGCCGCTATGATATCAAGTCGTTCGGTAAATTTGAAATGGCAGCCGAAAACGCAAAACTCTGGAGATGTTTCTAAATACATAGTGGAATACAAGGAAATGGATGGTAAGTTTTATCAAAGCTCTATTTAACAATATATTTGACACGTTTTGTATCGTTACAATATTTTATTTACAGCAACATTGTTTCTGGACCAGTGGCAACATGTGGATGTTAAGGACCCTCCTAGCTATAATGCATTAATAGAGAATCTAAAACCTGCCACACGTTATTCATTTCGCGTCATAGCTGAAGGCACTGCGGGCCGTAGTGCTCCCAGCCAGGAATTACTCATACTCACCGAACCTCAACGTCCTGCGGGGCCTCCACTAAATCTATCGGTGCGTCCATTATCATCTACAGAATTGTTGGTCAGCTGGATAGCTCCCCTGGCCGAGCTGAGACACGGTGATATACAAGGCTATAATGTGGGCTTCAAATTGGCAAATACCGGCAACTCGGCTTATAACTTTACATCTGTCTCGGGAGATGGTGATGGCGGCACCGGTGAATTGTTGCTAACGGGTTTGCAAAGATTCGCCCGTTACAATGTTGTAGTGCAGGCATTCAATCAAGTGGGACCAGGTCCATTATCCGAGCCGGCGTCAGCCCAGACCATGGAAGATGGTAAGTACGACCAACTACTGTTAACGAAAATGTAAAAAGATAAAAAAACATAAGTCAATCAAACTGTTTGAATATCAGTCAAGTTTCTGAATGAATTAATTTCACCCCCTCCCCTTTTTTGGGTGGGTAAATGTTTCGTTTACACAATGAGTATCTTTAAGACAATAAAGTCTTTAAGACAATAAAGCCGGGTGCCGGCAGGGCTTTTTAAGGACGACGGCAATGTATCGTACATGCGCCAGCTCATAAACATGATGTTGCTAAAAGAATACATGCCCGATGATTCGAATATAGGTGTTCTATGTCCTGTGCTTGAGAAAGGCCTTCCTAGTGTGTGCACACAATCACCGTGGGATTAATTTTTTACCCATCGCATACAAGCTTCTGTCGAGAGTTGTACGTGAAAGGCTAAAGAACCTGATTGGACCTTATCACAGTAACATGGTAAATTCACGGTCGACCAGATACTTACATTGCGACAAATCCTGAATAATATCCTAGAAATTCAGATCTACACTTACCATCTGTTTATCAAAGCTGCATTCGGCAGTCCAGTACAACAGAAAATTTTCTAAGCTATGGCTGAGTTTGATTGAAGTTAGGTAAAAATCTGACAGAGGCATCAAATATCAAGCGAGTCTTTAAGCAAGGCGATAGTCTGTCATATGATCTTCTTAAAATCCAAATGAAAATGATCATACGCAAGTTGCAGTAAAAACGACTGGTCTCTAATAAAACTCACAGACTGCTGTCGTATGCCAATGATAACGATATCATTGGCCTAGGACTGCGGGATGTTACTGCGGTCATTTCAAACATTGAGGAGCAGTCGTCAGAAATGGACCTTGTTATGAATAAAGACAAAAACCAATACAGAAATTTCAGTCTTGTGAACTGGCTGATAAATACCCTCACCCCTCGATTTCGAAAGTAGGCGGAATGGTACATGTGCATGGGAGGCACCAGAAGGGGCGTGTCTAGACTTCCAGTATTTTCTTCAAAATTTTAACCAGTAATAGCTTTACTATATAGTATTTGGACACGATCGCGTTGGGTGTATTGACACTATTACTCACTATTACTCGATTTATAAAGTGGGCGGAAAGGTAGATTTGTATGCGAGGTACCAGAAGGGGCTTGGCTAGACTTCCAGTGTTTTCTCCAATATTTATCCTGTTCTAGCTTTACTAATTATGTAAAGAATTTAGGCACGATCGCTAAAGTGATCTCGTTGCGTGTATTGATACTATTACTCGATTTCTAAAGTGGCGGAATGGAACATTTGCCTGGGAGATACCTGAAGGGGCATGGCCGTGTAGACCATTTGCAATGCCGTAAGTAGTTTTGGGGAATTATTAACCCATGCTCTGTTTCAAAATAATTGGTTTCGTCTTTCGAAAGTTATCGTGCGTACCAGCCGGACTGACAGACGGAAAGTCAGAGGGACAGACGGATATGGTACAAACGATTTAAAAAGTCATGAACCAACCGTATTTGGTTCAAAGAAACCTAGGGTCTAAAATGACCCCTTCTATGTGTTTCTTTTTTCTTTTTTTTTTGCCCACCAGGTGAAACCATCCGTAAACAATGTGCGAGACTTTAACACGATAAAACACCTCAAACGTCGTCCCAATGTGGTTTACTTTTGGGTCATATCAAATGATATATATCCTTCTATCCTTATAACGGCATAATAATGTATGCCTGGAAATCGAGAGACGAGTTTTGATCTCAAAACGCTGCTACTTAGCAAGAGATCTATTAACAAAGCACCAGACACTGATCCTATCTGCCTTGCTGGATAATGACACAAATGGATCAATCTATTATGGGAGTCTTCAAGAGAAACATACTTCGCAAAATATTTGTACCCAATATAGTTAACGGCGAATACCGTCGTCGAAAGAACCATGAGATGAATAGCGACATCGACTTAATCAATCGCTTCCATAGAAACAGAATGCTCTAGCTGGGATATGTTGTACGAATGGATGAAAGTGCTCCACCTGGAAAAGGGTTCAAAATAAACTCGTAAGGCGGCGCGGAAGGGAAGACCATAAGAACGTTGGATGGACCAGATAAGAGATCTGTTATATTAACTTAGTGTAACGAACTATCTGCGGAGCTCATGAGATCGAAGTGCTTGGAATTGTTTTCTACTTGCGGTAACTGACGGATGGACTATATTGTTCCTGCTAGATAAGAAAAAAACATTCTTATGAAGTTCAATCAAGGTTTACTCAAAGTATTCTACCCACCTGCCTTCCAGTCATGCAGCCGGACAGAGAGACGGCCATAGGTGATGGTATAAAAACTATGTTTCTTATTGTTGTAGCCCATTTTGTATAAAAGTCGTGTTCAATGAATTTGAACTAGGATTTTTATTCTGTAGAACATTTTAACCCTCCTTTGCGATTACTTACGTGTTTTATTCGTACTTATTTCGGGACAAGTAAAAAAAGTAGCTTTACTTTTAAAAGTGACCTAAAATTGTTAGTTTGACTGTTAAAAATATATTTTTATATCATTACAGACAGTGGGTCAAAATTTTTTACAAAAAAAATCTTGCCGCTTTCCTTAAAGATATATTTTTATCAAAAATACCTTAAAATAGAAAAAACATAGATTTTTAGAATCTTATTTAATCTATATATATAAAGTTAAAACTTCATAAGAGATCTATGGGGATCTGTCCTCGCAGAATTTTAAAAAACTGACCTAAGGGTGTCACTTTGTAAAGAAATATTTCACCCCCAGACAATGATCTCCAAATTTTCATCAATGCAAAGTTGGGTGGATGAAATCTGAAAGCTAAAACCTCCATTTTGCAGCATATTGTATACATTTTTCATCTTTCCTCGCGAAAATTTAATATACTGACCTCAGGGGGTCACTTTGTAATAAAGTAATTATCCCCCCAGAAAATGATCTTCATTTTGTAGAATAGTGTACACATTTTTTCTAAATTTGCTCGGAATTTGTTTTCACCAAATTCTAAATTAATGAAATTTTCATCAATGCAATGTAGGGAGGATGAAATCTAAAACCCGTCTTGTATCATTTGCCATCTCAAAATGTATATCTCCCTTACTTGATTTCTTTACGTATATTATTCACAAAACTTAAAAACTTCCTATCTTTCATTTAATTCCAGTACCCAGTCGTGCACCAGAAGATATTCGCTGTGCGGCCCTTACCTCACAATCGTTGCAAGTCTCATGGCAACCGCCACCGATTCATCATACCAATGGCATTTTACAGGGCTATAAATTACTCTTTGAACCTATACTAGACGATTACTCGCCGAATAAAGATGAAGTAGAATCTCGCAAAACCACTGCCCTTACAACGGTCCTAACCGGCCTACGCAAGTACACCAACTACAGTGTACAAGTGCTGGCTCACACTCGTATGGGTGATGGCGTCCTCTCTAGCCCCGTATACTGCCATACCGAAGAAGATGCTCCCGAAGCACCCTCCGACATTAAAGTAGTCGTCAGTTCACCACAGTCCCTGTATATCTCATGGTTGCCACCCACCGAACCAAATGGTGTTATAACCAAATACAACCTCTACACACGCGTCGTTAATGGTCGCGAAGAGTTGAACAACGAGAAAAGAAGTCTTCCATCGCAACAAGCCTACTATGAGGCGAAAAATCTGCATCCGCACATAGAGTACCAATTCTGGGTGACAGCTTCGACTAGAGTGGGAGAAGGTAAAAGTTCCAGAGTCGCTTCGCAAATCACTACAAATCGAGTGCCAGCACGTATTGTATCGTTTGGTGGGCCCATAGTACGACCGTGGCGTTCCACGGTGACACTGCCATGCACGGCCGTGGGCAAACCCAAAAGAGAGTGGTTTAAGGCTGATGTTCCTTTGCGACAGGGTGGCATGCACAACACCCAGCTACTAGAATCAGGAGATTTAATTATATCCTCGCTGCAAGTGTCGGATAGCGGTAATTACAGTTGCCAAGTGGACAACGGCATAGGGACAGATCGCTTGACTCACATGTTAATGGTGCAGGTGCCACCTTCAGCGCCTGTGCTGTATGTAACCAGTGCCACAACAAGTAGTATACTGATGCATTGGAAATGTGGTTTTACCGGTAACGCCCCTATAACAGGCTACACTTTGTACTATCGCCGCTCGCCTGGCAATATCGAGGAAATGCATTTATCACGTCATGCCTCTAGTCACGAGCTAAAGGGTCTGGTTTGTGGCAGTACATACCAAATACATCTGACGGCTCACAATAAAGTGGGTACTTCACCGGCCAGCATAACTCTGCACGTAAGAACTCAGGGACAATCACCAGGAGTGCCTTCGACCACAACGTTGATAGCTCCTAACTCAACCTCGGTCAGTATAAGACTGCATACGTGGCCAGACAATGGTTGTCCAATGTTGTATTTTGTACTGCAATATAGACCAGTTACTGATGGACCAGAACGTGATTGGATACTAGGTGAGTAAGAGAATTTTGGGTAGAAATTAGACAAAAAAAAAGAGTCAATTGTTTAAAATAAATGTGAACTGCTTAGAAGAGTATATGTTATGTTAGGCTGTAGTAGCAAATACTGTCATACGTAATACTTGGCTGTGAGGAAACTACTGTCAGGTTATATACATTCGAAACAGATCATTAAGTCTTTGGTCCGGGAAACAAGAAATCCGTGCAAACATCTGTCTTATCCATTACTTGCCGACATGTCTGTCGAACACTAATTTATCAGTTACATTAAACTTTTTGAAGGTTTCTTTTTTCTGGCTTCTATTTGTATAATTTAATGAATTCTACGATTTTTAATGCCATTTTATGTAAAAAATACATGACAAAAATTTGAAGAAGATCGGACAACTATTTCTCGTGCCCCAAAGAGGTCAAAGGTCAGGTTCTTAACAAAGCCATAGTTATTCCTATGTGTTTTTTAATGTTCGATTATAGAATTGTATTTTTTTTCCCGCAAATATGTATTAGTAAAATATTGACGTGTGTGGGCGGCGCCTCGCCCCTTTCTGCCAACTTAGTTCCAGATATCTCTACTATTTCTAAAATTTCCACGACTATCAAAGTATTATTGTGGCTACTAAAACGATTGGATATTGTACCAACAACACATACATTTCAGCTTTATACCTCTTATAGTTCATGAGATACAGCCTTTTACAGACTGGTCCTATCGTTTAATACGACCCAAAAATGTAAAACGTAGAAGGAGTCATTTTAAACCCTACGCTTCTTTGAATCAAATTCGATTCATGACTCTGATCCATATCCGTCTGTATGTCTGTTTGTCATGCTAGTAAGCACGATAATGGTCACGACTCTTCTGGTACCTCCCATTCAAATGTATCATTCCGCCGACTTTAGAAATCGTGTAATAATATCAATACACCCAACGCAATCTTGCTCAAATTCTGTGTTTAGTGTATGTATTTATAACTAGATAAAGGTTTAGAGAAAAAACATAGAAGTTTAGTCACTACTTTTCTGGTACCTTCCCTACAAAGGTAAAAATCTCGTCCTCTTTATAATTCGTGTAATAATATTAGTACGCCTAAAGCAATCTTACCCAAACTCTATATTTAGTGACGCTTTAACTAGATGCAGTACAAGATAACTATTTAAGCTCTAGACTACCCCTTTTAGGTTTTTACTGAGGGTGAGGGTGTGTATACGTAAGTCGCTTTACCCGACTGAAACTTTCTTAATATTTTATTTTACTAACTTTCTTTCCCGCCTCACGTTGCTTCGCTGTTATCAATAAACGTGGACAATTTTTGAGTGTCTTAGGTGTGATATCAGTTTTTTGGGCAAATTTAAAAAACCCGATTTCTCGAAATTGTATCACACTTCTACTCAGAGTACGTATTGACTCGCTCTTTTCGGCTGTCGGCTCGCGAGCCAGGAGCCTCAAAATTACAAAAGAGCTCCAAAAAGAGCTGGCTCGCGAGACAGGAGCCAAGAGCTCAAAAAAGAGCCAGCTCACGAGCCATCTCGAGAGTCCATTTGAAATTTTGTGGCTCTTGGCTCGCGAGGTAAGCACCAAAGTTATATACTAAAAAGTACAAAAGAGTACTCTGGTACAAAAAAAGTACTTTGTGCCGAAAAGTACATACATTAAAAGTACTTTTGGTACAAAAAAAGTACTATAGTAAAAAAAAGTACTTTGTGTCGAAAAGTACATTAAAAGTACTTTTGGTACAAAAAAGTACTCTGGTACAAAAAAAGTACTTTGTGCAACATAAAAGATTTTTTGGCCCAATGAAAGTACTTTTTGGCATAAAAAAGTACTTTTGGTACATAACTTTGGCTCTTGGCTCGCGTGCCAGCTCTTTTTGGGCTCTTGGCTCCTAGTTCCCGAGCCGAGAGAACATTTGAAATTTTGTGGCTCCTGGCTCGCGAGCTGAGAGTTTATTTAAAATTTTGTAGCTCTTGGCTCACGAGCCAGCTCTCTATTTGGGCCCCTGGCTCGCGAGCCGAGAGCTCGTTTGAAATTTGTGGCTCCTAGCTCGCGAGCTAAGAGCCAATTTTCAGAAAAAGAGCGGTGAGCCAATTCGAACCCTGCTTTTACTCTATAAGATAAATGTTTACCCCAATTTGTGTAGCCGTTTGGTCTGGCGATGGTACCACTTTATATACCATCACCCTTATGGATGAGGGTATATATCATTTGATACGACCCAAAAGTGTAACACATAGAAAGAGTCACTTTAGACCCTAGGTTGCTTTGAACCAAACTCGTTTCATGACTTTTTAAGTCGTTTGAGCCATGTCCGTCTGTCTGGCTGGTACGCACGATAATTTTCGAAAGACACAACCAAATGTTTTGAAATTTTACACGAGTTAATATTTCCCCAAAACTACTTACGGTATTGCAAATGGGCTACATGGCCCCGACCCTTCCGGTACCCCCCATACAAATGCATCATTCCACCCACTTTAGAAATTGAGTAATAATATCAATACATCCAATGGGATCGTACCCAAATTCTGTTCTTAGTACAGCTATAACAGGATAAAGTTTTGGAAAAAATTTGAAGTATAGCCACGCTCCTTCTAGTACCTCCCATACAAAGGTACCTTTCCGCCCACTTTAGATATGGAGTAATAATAACAATAACTCCAACGCGATCGTACCCAAATTCTGTATTTGATTAAGCTATAGCAGGATACAGTTTTTGAGAAAAAAACTGGAAGTCTAGCCACGCCCCACTTTAGAAATCGGTTAATATTATTAATAGATCTAACGCGATCATGCCCAAATTCTGTATTTAGTAAAGCTATAACAGGATAAAGTTTTGGAAAAAATTGGAAGTATAGCCACGACCCCCCTGGTACCTCCCATACAAATGTACGTTTCCGCCCACTTTAGATATGGAGTAATAATATCAATAACTTCAACGCGATCGTACCCAATTTCTGTATTTTGTTAAGTTATAACAGGATAAAGTTTTGGAGGAAAAATTGAAAGTCTAGCGATGCCCCTTAGGGTACCTCCCATACAAATGTACCTTTTCGCGCACTTTAGAGATGGTGTAATATTATCAATACACCCAACGCGATCATGCCCAAATTCTGTTTTTAGTAAAGCTATAACAGGATACAGTTTTGGAGAGATAATCTGGAAGTCTAGACACGCCCTTTTTGGTACCTTCCATACAAATACATCAGTCCGCCCACTTTAGAAATCGAGTAAAAATATCGGTATAATAGAAATTTTTTTGTTGAACTGAGGGTGATGGTATATGTAAGTCGGGTTTCCCTACCGAAACTTTCTTACTGGTTTCTTGTTATCCCTAAAGTACGAATTTCCAAAAATCTCTTCATATCCCGCAACTACCGCATACAAATAGTATTCATCCTAAATTTCGCGGTTCTACAATTAGGCGTTTGTGATAGTAGCAAATATATACCTTCTAGTGCCCTTAAGTTCTAATATGAGCAAGATCGGTCTAAAATTACTCCCACCTCCCATACAGACTACATATTTTTGTGGTCTGTCCCTGCGATTGCAGTCGTATTTTAAGAGGTATATAGCTGACATTTTGTACGAAAGATTCTATCCTCTAAGCAGAGGCTGTTTTCTAAGATGAACTATGTCGGTCAAAAACTACTCCCACCTCCCATACAAACTCCCCCTTTTTTGGGTGTCCGCCTAACTGCCCCGCGATAACAGCAGTGGCTTAAGAAATTTTGTATGCAAACTTCTATCCTCAAAGCTAAGGATTAATTTCTAAGATGAGCGAGATCGGTCAAAAAGTACTCTCACTTCCCATGCAAACTACCCCTATTTGTGGTCTGTCCCTGCGATTACAGTCGTACTTAAAGGCAATCGAACTGAAATTTTGTACGCAAACTTCTATCCTAAAAGGAAAGGTTAATTTCTAAGATGAGCGAGATCGGTCAAAAATAACTCCCACCACTCATACAAATACCCCCTTTTTAGGGGTATCCGTCTGTCTGTACCCACTAGTTAAGAGTCATTAATCTGAAATTTTAGCAATCAAACTTCTATCTGTCAAGCGAAGACTAAGTCCTAAGATAAGCATGATCGGACAAAAAAACTCCTACATCCTGTACAAACTCCCTCTTTTTGAGGGGTGTCAATCTGTCCCCGCGATTACAACCATAATTTAAAAGCTATCGAGCTATTGGTATACAAACTTCTATCTTTTAGGCGAAGGTTCTAAGAGGAGCAAAATCTGAAAAAAAAACTACTGCCACCTTCCATACAAAACTCCACCTTTTTGGGTTTAAAAAATTCATAACAATAATCTAAGGTCATACAAAAATCGAGGTCAGTATTTGATATTTTGATAAAAAATTATTGGCAAAAAAATTGATGTGATAGGCTAGAAGCAACGCCCACATCTCATACAAAATCCCCTTTTTTGGGATACAAAGTTTAAGTGCAAAGTTTGTGCAAATAACCAGTTTTATCGTTAATATCAAATGGTTAAGAGTATCTGAGCTTCGGCGTAGCCTTTGATGGAGGCTCTACCGACAGTGCCACAATGTGAAAGTTTCCAACCATTTGGCCGATATTTTACTAAATCTCATCTGCGTTCCTATAATGCAGTCAACGGCGTAATGTAGCTCATGGGCACAAGAGACAGATACGTATTCGCTTGATCAGTCCGACGCAGTTGCATCGATGCTTTTTGTAAGCACGACAATAAAAGAAATTAATTTTATCGGTCAAAATGAATTGTAATATGTTAAAATATATTGCCACGCGCATATCAATTATTTCAGAAATTGTTAAATTATAATTTTGTTATGAAAAGGTATATAACAATTTTCTTCACTACAGTGAGAGTGGGAAGGGAGCACTGCTCTAATGGTTCATGAGATATGGCCATTGCAAATTTTAAGCTGTGTGGGTAGTGCCACGATTTTGTAAAAAGGAGAATGGCCAAATTTCCGCAAAAAGGGTTTTTTCTTATACGATCTAGGGTCTCGGGCTTGTTCACGTTAACACAGGTTAAAAATAAGAGCTTCTTCTAATAGGATGACTTCTTTTGGCCCACCTTGTAGATTATAAAAATTTTATTACAATCGGTTCAATAATATGACCGAAATAACGACTTTTTAAAAAAGGATGTGGCACCTTCTATTTTCCGGCGAGACGTAATTCAAATAAACATAAGCAAAAAACAGAATTAGAGTCGAACAACATCGGATGACTTCTTTTGGTCTACCTTTTATATGTACCACATCTCATCTTCGTACTTCTAATAGTTTATGAAATATAGAAATTTCGAGCTGTGGGGGCGGTGCTACTCCTTTTTTACTCCCTTGCAATCCTTTTCACTTCCCAGTCCAATTTAGTCAGTTAGTAAGTCAGTTAGATAACTTATTTTATAAAATTATTATTTAAAACCTTGTAACCGTGAAAGGAACTCTCTTGACTAGTGTTTGGTCCTTTGCAGACCCTTTGTTATTCATCCATCAGTAACAAACTCTTAATAAACTATATCGGTTCGTTAAATACACTTTTGTATGCAATCGCCACCATTCTCCTTCTTGGAGCACTCATCAATTGTGAAATATTTGTATTTAGCAATAACCAAAATCCATTTGTTCCTTGTTCTGCAAAACCATTATTTGCATAACGTCATCTTAAACGCCAGTTATCTTATGCTTTGTTCTTGTAATATTATAACGTGACAGTTACGAGTATTGCAAATAAATTTTTAAACATCAATTATAAAGTAGCCCTATAGTGAATTACTCACATCCTGTGTAACATTTGGTGTATACCCTTTTGTGTGATATGCCTGCAGCAGAGGTTAGTGCATGACATTAACAATAGCAAGGCAGTACGCATTCATTGAACAATTGACTCTTGTTTGTTTGTTATTTGTTGTTTTTTTTTTTTTGTTTTCACATATTTGCAAACAATTACTGGTAATAACTCATACTGTAATCCCTGCTGTATGTTTATCTATCCGTTTGTTTTTTGTTTTCCTTTTTGTGTTGGTTTGTTTTTCTCCGTGTTTCCTGCTATGATTTCATAATTCATTTGATTTTTAATGACCCTTATTTCAACATATCCTTACGCACGCAACCATACACAAATATGTGCGCGTGAATTATGCAGTGTCAAATGCCCTGAAACCACAACGACGCTTTACAATATCTGGTCTCCAGCCATCTACGCTCTATCAATTGCGCATGGAGGCGCACAATGTGGCCGGAGTGTCGCAGGCCGAGTTCACATTTGTCACACTCACCAAGGATGGTGATCCGCCACCCCCTGAGATTGTGCAGCGTGGCCAGCGTGGATCGAGTGTGTTTTACGGAAATGTCAACCTATTGATACCGAGCATAGCAACCGTATCGGGAATGATTTGTACAATTGCACTGGTTTTCATGTGCTACCGACACAGTGAGTACCACTCCAATATATATTTATTTATGTTTGTATGTATGTATCTAGGCCACACAACAACAACAGCAACAACAATACAATGCCTTGGGCGTGATGCTGACTGTTATGCCGTCCTGGGCACTATCGTGTCCGGGTTGTGTATTTCGTAGCATCGTAAATATGTATGTATGTAGCAGCTAACATGGTCGGTCGGGGTCCATTGGATTCGAAGAAGAACAACAAAAGCCAACGACCACCACACAATTGCTTGGTCATACACACAACAGGCAGGCATAGATGCAAATAAATTGAAAATAAATTATACAATAAATTTCATAGTCTATATACGAGTATGATATGGGTGTATGAATATACTTATCTACATTGTATGTAAGATTGCATTTTTACAAACATACTTAAATTAAAGAAGTGTGTTGAACTTGGAAGTAATAGACAATATAAAGGCCTAAAAGTGTTCAGGCTAGGCTATCCTGGCATTAAGTAAGTTTTCAACATAATATATAAGGCCAAATATTGTTGTGACAAATAAAATTTTCCAAATATATATGATCAATGGAGATTTTTTACATTTTACTTTCTCGCTTACATAGAAGTCCTAATTAAAATTTGATTGATGATCTACTAGTATTTAAATTGTTTCAAATATGAGTCAACTCTCTTAGACTGCAAAATCCATTGCGATACCACGGAAACTAGTAAAGATCCCGAGTTTCCCCCTTTGAACCATCCTGAGCATCTCAAGAGCTTTTTAGTAGATATCAAGATTGGTCTGATCACCTAGACCCCTAAAAAATAGGCAAGAGTCCAGTATTGAACAAACGGTGTTCAAAACTGGTCACCTGCCCAGCCCTGTTCGCCAGGCCAGAGAAGGTATTCTATGCTTTAATCCTCCTTCCCTTTATCCTTACAGCAATCATTACAGTAATCTCTAGTCTCAAACCTTCAGTCTTATTGCGTGCCTTCCAATCAGACAGTGTTCTGTCATAACACCCACAAGTAATGAAGTATTGGGTCTTAATAGCGACGGCAATGTGCTTCAAATCTAATCGTGGACACAACTGTCGCGAATTAATATTAAATTGAACTTGCTCCCACCAACCGTTAGTTACTACATATGCTCTATTATTCAGAAAAAGCTAGCAGGTGGCTAGAGGTATACCAACGTATCCAAATTGGAATGGAATCTGAAAGATAGTCCGGAATCTTACAAGCTCGTCTGTTCGGCTCACAAAGGGTGGTTGTTCAGTTATTTCGTTAATAGATCTGCGCCAACCTAAGGCAGATGTTGAGTTCAGGAAGACAGAATTCCGAAATTTAATGGCAGCTTGACTGTCGAGGGACCGGCTGTGGAATGATGGTAAAAAAACGCGACTACCATGCAGGAGTACCTAGGTTCAACTCCTGGCTCCCGTCATCTAAAAAAAAAAAAACCAAAACTGTGCTTTCATTGCCGGCCCCCAAGATGTTGTCGTCAGCAACTTCGCAGTATAAGTGTTGAGTCAATCGGCGTGTCTAGTAAAAGCTTCTTAAACAGTGACGTTCGCTTTCGTCGATAAACAAGTAGGTGCCGTTAGCTGTGAATCTAAAAATAGAAAGGGTGTTTATTCACAACAACGTGAGAAGCGATCTCATACCTCATTCATGGGGTGTAAAGGGAAATTAAGTAAGAAAGTAAGTAAATTGTAAGTTTTATCCTTGACTTATAGAGCGAGCTGGGTGCTGCCCCTTGACACTAGACGAGACCCGCATATCACATTGTGCATCAATGTATTCTTCGCATAAGGAATGGGTAGCTTCAAACATTAAACAAATAATAAACTAAATAACATAATAGGGTGCCGTTGGAGATGTAAAGCGAATCTTGCATCTCAAGCCGACTCACAACCTCCTACGTGGTGGCACCTGGGCAACGGTGTTTGTGCTATCTTTTATCATGAAAAGGGGCTGACAGTGAGCGACGAACCCTGATGGTTGGGCTAGCCACGCGCCTTCAGGTCCTTTACTGGCTATGAAAACACGACAAAGAAAAAGTAACAAACGGACCCCCCAAATGTTGACGACCCCCGCTAACGAAATAAGCATCATGATTTAAGGATATGCACCTGGAACGTCCGAACTCTCTATAGAGAAGTTGCCACTATCCGACTGGCGGATGTCCTCAAAAAATATAAGGCTGACATCTCCTGGATGGTGGATGATGAGATGGACAGGACAAGGATGCTCGCGACGTAAAAATTGCGATATCTATTACAGCTGCCATGCCGAAAAGCACGAATTTGGATGTGGATTTGTAGTTGGCGAGAGACACACACATCTTGTCTTGCTATTCATCCTGTTAGTGATCGAATAACCGCAATCCGAATCAAGGCGAAATATTTCTACAACACGGTGATTTGTGCTCATGCCCCGACGGAAGATAAAGACGATGAGATTAAAGATGCATTTTACGAGAGCCTAGAGGAATCATACGACCGCTGCCCTGGCCACGACATTAAAATTGTTCTGGGAGACTTTAGTGCAAAAATAGGAAGGGAAGATGTTCTTGGTCCATCGATCGGTAAATTCAGCCTGCATACCGACACGTCAGACAATGGGTTTAGGTTGGTACGCTACGCAGCGGGGAGGAACATGGTAGTGAGTGGAACCAGATTCCAGCACAAATATATCCACAAGGCAACTTGGCTATGTCCCGATCAAAACACCAAAAATCTAATTGATCATGTTGTAATTGTTGGCAGACATGCATCTAGTTTCCCTTTGCACCCCATGAATGAGGTATGGGATAGCTTCTCGCGTTGTTGTGATTTAACACGCTTTCTATTTTTAGATTCACAACTAACGGCACCTACTTGTTTATCGACGAATGCGAACGTCACTGTTTGAGAAGCTCTTACTAGACACGCCGATTGACTAGACACTTAATACTGCGAAGTTGCTGTCAACAACATTCGAGGGGAGCCGACAATTAAAGGACCATTTTTTTTTGTTTTAAGATGACTGGAGCCAGGTTTGAACCTGCGATCTCATGCATGGTAGTCGCGTGTTCTAACCACTATGCCACGGCCGGTCCCTCCGTGCGGGTGATCCGTGGTGCTAATATTGGCTCGGATCATTAACTGGTTGCAGCCAAGCTGCGCACAAGATTGAGCAGAGCGAAAAACGCAAGTAACCAAGCACAAAGAAAGCTGGACATCGCGAAGCTGCAAACCCCAGAGATAGCCACGGTCTACTTCAACCAGCTCTCCCAACTACATGGCAACCGCCGCAACAACCGTACTAGGATATGAAAAACGGCGCTCAGACGAATCCTGGTACGATGAAAAATGTCGCTTAGCATCTGAGGAACAGGATGCCGCTTATAGGGCAACTCTACAGCCAATTGTAACCAGGGCTGTTACGGAACGGCACAAGGAGACAGTCAAAAAGTCTAGACAACTATATAAGCGAAAAAAAAATCTAATGAAGGAACGGGAGAACGAGGATATAGAGCGATACGGGGATATAAGTGAAACCCGAAAATTTTACCAGAATCTGAAAGCAAAAGACTATGGTAATGGGCTCCCCTCCTGTAAGGATAAGGATCGAAATCTGGTCACAGATACGCAGAGTGTGCTGCATATATGGAGAGAACGCATCCAGCAACTGCTGCTTCCAGAAGGCAGCGAACGTTAAGGTCGACGACGACTTAGATTGCCCACCACCAAGGCAAGTCGAGGTAAGAAGAGCAATATCGCGGCTGAAATATAATAAAGCAGCCGGTGCCGACGGACTTCCGGCAGGGCTCTTCAAGTCCGGAGGTGAGGACCAGCTCCTACGCACGGTTTGGCTTCAAGAGTGCATGCCCAAGTGTATTATGTCCTGTGCTGAAAAATGTTATCCAAATATGTGCTCCAACTACCGCGGATCAGCCTTTTACTTATCGCATATAAGGACCTATCGAGTGTGCTTTGTGAAAGACTAAAGCCAGTGTTATCCAACCTGACCGAGCCTTATTAGTGTGGCTTTAGACCTGGTAAATTAACAACTGACCAGATATTTAGACTTCGGTAAATCTTGGAAAAGACCCAAGGGAAACAGATCGACCCATACCATCTTTTCGTCGACTATAAAGCTGCCTTCGATAGCCGGATACGGCAGAAATTACTCGAAGCCATGGCTGAGTTTGGTATTTCACCGAAGCTGATACGCCTTTGCAGAATCACGCTGACTGACACGAAGTCTACAGTGAAGATTGGCAAGGACCTTACGGAGCCATTCTATACCAGACGAGGCCTAAAACAAGGCGACGGCCTATCGTGTGACCTCTTCAACATAGTTATGGAGATGATAATGAGGAAAGCTGCAGTAAACACGAGTGGCATGATATTCAACAAAAGCCACATGATAATCGCGTACGCTGATGACGTAGACATCAGCCGTGGAAAACTCCGGGATGTGACTGCAGCTTTCTCAGGTATACAGAAGGATTAAGCGAAAATGGGTCTAACGGTGAACGAGGACAAAACAAAGTTTTAGTTTTAACGAACAAAGAATCTACTCGTTTGGGAAACTGCGTGAACGTTTACAACTATAATTTGGTAGGTAATTTTATCTACCTAGGCTCCGCCATCAACAAAACAAATAATGTCAGCTCGAAATCCGGAGAAGAATCCTGCTTGCTAACAAATTCTACTACGCACTAAGCGATGCAATGGCAGAGCCCTCCCTCGAAGAACAAATGTCCAGCTATACCAGATACTGGTTCTACCGGTCAGAAGAGGGCGACCAAAACTCCGTTGGAAAAACCAGGTTACTGAGAACCTTACAGTACTTGGTGCGACTAACTGGAGAAGAAGCGCAGAAGCTCGAGGCGTTTATAATATGTTTCTACGTGCGGTATATAATGCAATGGGATTGCAAGAAAGTAAGAATCCCATATCAATTTATAGAAATTTTGGCAAAATGTACATAAAATTGTCCCAAAATGAATGGATAACAATATGTTGTCATATCTTTTAACGAAATATCCCGAAAACGAGGAAAATATGTTCCAAAATTCCGAATTTTTTACTAAAATGGCCATTTTGGTCTCTATTTACAGCAGGGATATTGAAATACGTTATGGCTTATTAGTCCACATAGTATGTGCTCAAAAAAATATATAATAAAACTTATAAACTTACTGTGAACATGTCATGGCAATCGGTCCACCTACCAGCCAGGACAAAAATACACATATACATTAGGGCGTTTCACCAAACGATTATTTTTCCAACAAGTAAAAATAAATCTATGTACCGAATGAAAGGTAATTTAAATACCTTTCCAACGCATTTTACATCTTGAATAAATGTTGAAAACTTTTCAAGTTATCGAGGTTTGAAATCTAGGAAAAATAATTTTTCACTTTTAAGACTATCAAAGTGGTCCGTAATATAATAATTTTTCACACAAATAATTTTTTTGTCTTGGGATCGGATCCATAAGATGAGAATTGTTTAGTTGTATGAACAAAAAGCACCAGAAAAAAATAATATAAAATTTTTTCTCCATAACCTCATTTTTTTGATAAAATCTATTTCAGCGACCCCATGCCCATCTTCAAAAAATCCAAAAAAATTTTCGAAATTCTTTTAGATCACAAGCCTCAATATTCCGCTTCAAGAGTTGCAAATTTTTTTTTGTGAAACGCCCTAATATACATTCATACATTTAAACATACAAACATTCAATTAAATTTACAGAAATTTATCGCATATAACAACAAAACCTTTACAATCGGAATCAATGATTTCAGTCATATTTTCATGTTTGTTTCTTATTTATTTTGCCTCTCAATGCAACGCACTGTACTATGACGCCCTATGTTACTTTCGATTGGATTGGCCACCATACAGAGCAAACCGGACGCATACAAAAGGAATCGTTGGAAAACCGCCAAAATTCAGAAGCAGCACAGCGTGAACGTTACTATGCCACAATACATAAAGTATCCTTGCAAAACAATGATAAAATACCAGGTTTGTACAAATGAAACGAGCGTAATAATTCAATATCACACACATGATAAACAGGGTTTCGGCTATTATTATTTGGCCAGCATATTTTGTATCTGCATATATATGCATATCAGTAATGGTCTTTATGTATCAATTTTAAATTTTACGATATGCGGATGTCGTAGCGGCGTACTGCTTAAGACGGGTTTTAACGGTTTTGCAATAAAAAGATTACGTTAACACTTTATTTTTAAATTGTCTAAAGAGCATCGGTATCTAATTAAAGTAGAATAACTACTCTTTTATAGCCGCCGACATAGTTTTGCTAAGATTTTCTAATGACTTTTTAGTTTTTTTATTAAATACATAATTAGAAATTTAAGATTTATTAATAGCAACTATTTGTGTATAGTCATTAAATACAGGCAACAATAATGTCCAGCACATGCTGTCCCTATATCGACATAAGTATTTAGAGTTAGACTATAAAGGTTATGGCAATTTGTATACTTATTTCCAAAGCAATGGCTGCCGTGAACATTTCCTCTACTAACATACCTTAAAGAACAATTCATTAGGCGTTTCGCTCAATTTACTATTAATTAATTAACTTTGCAAATTAAATGGCATAACTTTTAATGTACATACCTTCCACTACTTTATTATTTTTTTTTCTGTTTAATTTCTTTTTCAGAAACCTCGGAGGATATCTCACCGTACGCTACCTTTCAATTATCCGAGAGTGGTAATATGTCGCAGCCACATCATGCTGGTCCAGCGAATACCCTTTTGCATTCGTTTATGTACCATGAGCGAGCTCTGACCGAGGGTTGCTCGTCAACACCACCTGCTGCGGTATTAAAACCCACCACCACCCATCATCATAACCACCACAACCACAACCAATTTCAACGTCCAACCAGGACTATTCATAATCATTATCAAACCTCACCGTTTCATAATATCGTGCGTTTATTTAATACATAATTTTCTTCTTTATTTTTTTCGTTGGTTTGTTTGTTTGTACGGTTTGGGTTTATACTTTCAGTGTTTTGGTTTTGTTTAGTTTCTCTTCTCTCTATTGTTGTACGAGACTTAATTTTTGGTCTCCGTAACCTAAAACTAATTTCGTAAATATGTACCACCATCAACCAACATCATCATGGGCAGCAAAGCAATGCTTTAGCCAGCGCCAAGGCAGCAGCCAAGTGCTTACCACTTGGTCTCACATTTTACGCTTATTGAACACGCAAATATTTGAATTTGTAGCAAACAGATTGTACCTCAGTAAAATTTTCTCTGATGGCGTAAAGAATGCACTTTTTTCAGTTTGTTTATTTTTAAATTTTAGTTTAATTGGTATTTTGAAAAGTTTCTTTCTTTTTCCTCTATGGTTTTATGAGTTTCATGAAACCCTAAGCTAAATGAACGCTAGATATTAAATAAACCTCTTTATTCTATCCTCATAATGTCGAACAAACAAATGAAGCATCAACAGTGTTGGTTGCTCTCATCAATGCGAATACATTGTGGCATCATAACTACTTACTACCTATGCGGTATATTCACCCACCCCCGCCCTATATATCTGTGTATAGAGTAGATTGTGCTTTGAAAGGCTTTTGTAACATTGATCCCATAAATCCTCATTTGCTGCCCATAACATTATGCAAATTGTATTGAAATACTCATGAAGAATGTTTTTTTTTTCATTTTCGTTTCGTTTTTTTGCACATTTGTACATGTAGGGTTCCAAAAACCGACGACGTCATTCCCGCAAAACAGAACCAGAAAGTGAAGAATCTGAATCGGATCCCGACCAACTGACATCCAGTCGCACGGAGTCATCCAATCAACATGAGGGAAAAATGAAGCACAGTAAGTAATGCTGTTTTCTATTGTTTTTACTGTGAGCTGTACATAAAGTATTTGTTTGGAGCAAGAAAAAGCTGCTATGTAAAATCAATGCTCGGCTGTTAATTTCTTGAAATTTAAGAGACAAAAAAATGTTACTACTGAAATAAGTCACTTGGGTTTTAAAATGTATTTCTTTTTTTCGAAATTGTTTTAAGTTTTTTTTTGGTGTTTATGTATTTTACTGAGACCGGTCGTGGCATAGTGGTTAGAATATGCGACTACCATGCGGCGCTCCGTATACAGTTAGTCACTCCACTGGTTCATCCAATGAAGTTTTGGTCGGTCCCTCCTGCGCTGACCATAAAATTTATTGCCAAAGAATTTTCGAGCTGGAGCATTTTTATCCATTCGTACAACGTGTCCAAGCCAGCGTGATCCGCTTGCGTCATTACCCAGGATTCTGCGCTGTAGAGCAAGACAAGTAGGATTAGTGCCGGGTACAATTGGATCTCTGTTTTTCTAGAGAGGGCTTTGTCATTAAGTGGAACCTTAGGTTAGGTTAAACCGGCAGCCGCGTTCAGCATAGCACATTTGGGTCTTAGTTTAGGTCCCGTTGTGATATTATTTTCAAATTTTTGCTGCCCGAAAAAAGCGTCACTGCCCTGATTTTGGTGACTTGAGAAATAAAAAGTTGGGTCATCGAACACTTGTGAATAATGTCTATCTAACAGTAGGTGATTTGGGAACAACCAAGCCTTCATCAGAGCAACGAAATGGCTTGGGAGCGACGTTGACCGAATAGAGTATAAATAATTGGTAGCCTGGTCGATAGCTGCAAATTCAACCCCTCCGAAAAACACAGTCCGCTCTTTCTCCTAATTTCGAACCTTCCGTGAAAAATAGTCGAAAACAGGTTATGGTACAGTGGAATCCACATAGTTCCTTTGCATCCATGCTCAAGCGTCTAAACGCATTGTGGTGTTCGCTGCTATTTTCCTTGCCTCAATACCTGGGGGGTAACCAGTTTAGGATCGTGAACAGTGCCTTAGTTGGAGTAGTTTTAAGAGTCCCTGTTATTATAATTGCCACCAATCGCACAATGCGTTCGAATTTCAGTATGGAGAAAGTACCCTTCCTTGTGGAGTACCACGAACCGCCACCTTTGAAATATTTGACAACAAGATAACAACTAACCAGACTAACAAGCAATGCGTCTAAATTTTAGGAGCTGATCTGAGTTAATCTCCAGTTTATCCATTGAGTCAATTACAGATTTAGGTTTGACATTATTGAAAGCTCCCCCGATGTCCAGAAAGGCGGCGAGAGCGTATTCGTTGTAGTTCAGGGATCTTTCTATCAGACTTATTATCAAATGTAAAGCACATTCCGTAGATCTTCTCATCGTGGTGGCATGTTTCGGTTTAAGATATGATCTGATATATACATCAATTATTCTCTACAAAGTTTTAAGTAAGAAAGAAGATAGGCTAATCGGTCTATAATCGTTGACCTTAGTATGGGTTGCCTTACCACCTTTAGGTATAAATAAAATTGTTCAGACAGGCTCTAAAGGTTTTCAAAAATCAGGGCTTAAATACGTTGACGTTCTCCTCTAGATCCGGGTGAATAATATAATCGCATACCGGAGATTTAAAAATTGGAAACTTTTGATAGCCCCTTAAACTCGATGTATAGTAATCGGTATACTGGAAATATCAGAAGTAATATTGTCCGAGTTTTCCATAAACTGGTAATCACTTTCCTGACAGACTGGGAAGTGTGCTTCCATCAGTACCACCAGACTTCCCGGCTGTTTCCGGTCCATCAACTATCTGTTCTCTGTATGTACGAAGGTATTTTTGGATTCGAATCTTACGTAGCCGACAAGTTTCCGAAGAGCTTTCTACATTACTCCAGAATTTTCGCCATGACTGCCCATGGGCTTTCCAAATCAGGTTCTTGAGTTTGTTAATTAAAGACATAATAACACGCGTTATTACGAAGTAAGTTACGATGACAGTAAGTGCTATTCCAATCGGAGTTATAATGAATGGACAATATTTTTACATTACACAGGCATGACGTTCTAAGTGCTAAGTTCTACGTTCACTCGCTTACAATGTCATACTGATGTTATGGATTGCTAAATAGGTACTGTGTTTCATTTACCGCTGCGTATTGAAGAAGAGAAAACAAAATCATTTAATCTTGCGGTAGCAGTGGAGGATAAACAACGCAGCGGTAAATGAAACGAAGTATCTATTTACTAATCCATGACATTAGTATAACATTGTAAGTGAGGATCTAAGTACTTAGACAGTACTGCGTGTGTAATGCAAAAACGTCGTCCACTCATTATAGCTCCGATTACAATGCTATTGAAATTACACCTACTAACATCGTCACTTACTTCGTAATCAAGCGTGTTATCAAGACTGCATAAAACTCCGCTTGTAACGTAATTGCTACCGAAATGGCACTAACTGACATCTTCACTTACTTTGTAAGCAAAAGCGCACCGACGGCCTAGGACACTCCTTTCTAAATGTAAGGCGGAAAATAAGCGAGAGAATCATCACTGATTGCAACTAAATATAGCTGACATCAGCGATTACGTAATGGGATTTTTTACGGCTGGGAAATTGTAATCAAGAGAGAATAGATTCTGTTTTTTGTTATTCAATGTGTAAAAGAAAAGAGACGCGCAGTGGATTTCTTAACAAACTCGATTTTTTTTTGCAGTGCATAGAGAGAGGTAGTGTTTGATTTCACACATCCAATGACAAATATGGCCTGTTTTAGAGGGTCTAGGCAACTAGTTTAGTTTCAGACTGTTTAAAGTGAAAAGGCCTATAAAAGAACCTAAAACCTTTATACAGATACATGAGACCTATGAGACCATTAAGGTGGTGCCCCTATTGTTGTATTAGGGAGGCTTTGTTAGAAACGAAAGAAGTGTTAAAGAAGTGTTCTAACGGCTGTTGAATTATATATATAAAAGGTGGACATGATTCAAGAATATGCACCTGGAATCTTTAGTAATTGCAATGCTTGATACACAATGTCACCTAAGGAAGTAAGTAACAGAAGAGAACTTAGTGAGTCCTAATACCAGCAACATGTTATCTGCTGCCAACTGCAGCACAAGTTAAAATTTGTAATAATTCAAAAAACCAACAGCTTTTCCTTTACCTAACTAAATACTTTATGAACATGTACAAGCTCACATAATTATTTTAATCATATTCTTAAGCTGAATTATTTTCATTTTAATTGCGATTATTTTTATGCTTTTCAAAATCTTCTTTTCGCAGAATCTAGAATCACACAACATTTTCAAAATCACAATATATCGATAACATACCTGTAGTATTAACTTAACAATTGAGCTGATTTATTGAATTATTTCTAAAACAACAACAACAACTAAACAACATGACCAACAAACAACACACAAAACAACAACATAGTACATTTGATTTTGTTTTTTTTTTCACAATATCTCTATAATATATTTGTACCACTTACATATAAAATATAAAATAAAACTACTACCAATTTTTAATAACATATGAATTATTTATATTAAATTTAATCTCTTCCACACACATACACTGATATCATTTGAACCTTCATCATTGTGATTGTTTTTTTTTTGTTGTTTTTTTTTTGATACGTTTGATTTTTGTTTCTCTGTGTGTAATTCCTCTTTAATCCATTTTGAGTCAATGTCGAATTTTTAATTTTATTTTCTTCCTACCCAAACCACAGGTATCATCTACCATGGGGCACAATCAAGCACATCCTCTGATCTATCACCAATGTCCGAACAAAAATCATTGCCACGTCGCGGTCGTTCAAGGTATCATCATCAATTATATCAGTTTTCCACCAACACAACACCGCGACATCATAACAATAGCAAAAACTCTTCGAGCAATAACTCAAATAAGATTCTCTCGCCACGCAGTGGTGTCGGTAATCTCAAGTCCATATCGAGCACTTTCAAGTCACAAGACTCCATACAGTGTCACATACCCACATTGGTCAAGTCACCCTCCATTACACACCAACAACAGCAACAACAACAACAGCAGCAACTACAACAACAACACCTACAGAAACACACCAACCAACAACAACAACAGTCCAATAACATTAACACTTCCAGTAGTTTTACCAGTAGCAATAGTAGCAAATTGTCACAGCAACCCCTACTTGTCACACCAAAGATTGCACCACATCACTCCCAGTCACACCAATTGAGTAATGACCAATACCACCACCACCCCTCCGACCTGCTAGACAGTAGTTGTACTAACTCCCTTGCATCTGTAGCCCCCTCCCTGGCATGCATGCAGCCATCATCACAATTTCGTCCTATCGCCCACAAGGCCGACGAGGGCCTATCGGGAGGTACCCTCTTGAATCCATCGACCGCTCCATTGTCGTCGAAATTCTTTACGGCACCAACGTTGCCCAAATAGGATACGGCCCATGGGGGCAATGTAGATGGCGGAAGTCTAGTCGATAGCGATGGCATTGTCAATAGTTTTGGCTATAATATCGGTGAGATTTCATGCACCTACATGAACCCCATTGATCAAAAATTCGACTATGAGTCATAGGATTAGGATAAGGTGACAACTATAGTTTAAGGCTCTGCGATATAAAATGTATGTTACATTTCTTTCTGTTTTGTTTTTTGATTTGATTAAGGCGAACTTAAAGACAGCGAGGGTATTTCTTGTAGAGAATATAACGAATATTGGACATAACAATAGTAAAGATCATTTCCAAGGGGAATTTGCTGAACAATGTGTAATGGAAAGAGTGACTATGAAGGAAGATGCTACCGAATAAATTTGTATGCTATTTAAAAAAGAAAATAGTTGACGAATTTCAGTCTTCTAATGATGCCAGTTAATTCAAAGAGAGTTTTCTTGTTATGTAAAAGAAGAATACAAAATATTGAAGAAATATAGAGTCCTTGCTTCTCAATATTTGTATGTTTTAAAAAACGTGACACTCCATTAATTTATATTTAAGTGTTACTTTAGTTTTAAAATTTTTAAAACTTAAATTTCTATTCGCAATATTTCTAGGAAATATAAAATTTTTTATGAATAATTCCAAAAATTCTAAGGGGGTATAAGGTATTCAATCTTTAGTAAATAACACAAAAAAAGTTATGTCGATATACATGAGAAATGATATTATTTTACTGGTAGGTTTCCCAAACAAGCCAAAAATATTGAGCTACGGGTAAAAAAACAGGTTTTACGTATCTTTACGCAATTATAAGCCAGTGTCCTGGTTGAAGTGGGACCCATATTAAGTTCCTAAACAGATTTGGAAAGAAGAGGCTGTGGCCTTTCCAACGATATATACAGATAACCTGTCAAATCTGTCTTTTTGCACTTTCTGAATAAGACAATAAACATTATGGTGGTCCTATAAAATAGTTTCTACAAACTTCTTCAAACTTAAAAAATAGGAAAAAAAATCCAAAAAAATTTGCGATTTAAAGGCAATAACAGTCAGCTTTACTTCACGTTTTCATCATCCCTACGGCATTTGTAAACATCTTTGGACTTGATGCTCTTTGGTCCTTTTAGATTGTGTCTTTGCCAAATATGTCGAGCTACCCTACTTGTTTTGAGATGCGTCCATCTCTCATTGAACTGCTAAAACGCTGCTTACACGAGCATAAGCCTGCATAAAGAAGTGGCACAAAGTAACAAATTCATTGCAAATTCGTAGGATCGTGACCCTTCTAACAAGTTCGTCATACGCCCGGTTACCCATATGAGGCATATGTTAAACTGCTCGGCCTACTCATTTAGATATCTGCAGCAGTCTGGGCCTGTTTGTTATGGAACCTTTACTGATCTCAGCATCTCTCATCTGAAAACGTCAGTGTTGAATACTAAGTTACGATCCAGCCACTTAACGATTTCCCCGATTGTCATTATTTTGGCCTGATAGACATAGCAAGTATATATTAATGTATTTTCTTCCCAGGATATCGAAAATTATAGGGATAAAGGTGAAGCTCGAATGCTCGTTCTACCAAAGATTTTGGAACAGGGATCCCCACCTGTAAGGACAGAAACGGAAATCTGGTCACGGACTCTCCGAGTGTGCTGAAAATATGGAGGGAACACTTTCGTTCCCGAAGGCAGCATCAGTGACGAAATCACACCAATCATCGCCGACGGAGTAGATTGTCCAGCACCGAGCCAACACGAGATCAGCACGGTAATTGCACGGCTTAAAATTCATAAGTCGGCGGCGATGAGTAGCCAACATGCATGCACCAGCTCATAAGCACAATTTAGCTCGAACAATACATGCCCGATGATTGGAATCTGAGTGTTCTATTTTCAGTACTTAGGATAGGATGTGTATACCAACTATCGCTGGATCAGCATTTTAGCCATTACTTACAAGGTCCTGTCTAGTGTGTTATGTGAAAGACTAAAGATTATTCTAGCGAACCTAATTGGACCTTATCAGTGTGGCTTTAGAACTATTAAATCCAATGCCGACCAGATTTTGACACTATGACAAATCCTGGAGAAGACCCAAGACATGCAGATTAATACCTACCACCTATTTATCGATTACAGAGCTGCCCTCGACACTACGTTACGACAGAAAATATTAAAGCTATGGCTAAGTTTGGTATTCTCTCGAAGCTAATACGACTCTGAGGGTTAACACTGACTGACACGAAGTCCTCAGTGAAAATAGGCAAAAATCTGACCATTTTCTACCAAACGAGCCTTTAGACAAAGAGATAGTATGTAATGCGATCTATTTAACATCGTAATGGAGATGATTATGCGGAAGGCTGATGTAAACAGGATTGGTATCATCTTTAACAAAAGTCACATGCTGTTCACGTATACCGAGGACATAGATATCATTGGCTGTTTACTGCGGCCTTTTCGGCAGAAGTTCAAAGTTAAGAACTATAACTTTGAAGTGGTAGATGATTTTGTCTACCTTGGCTCTGCCGTAATCAAAAATAATAATGTCAGCCTGGAAATCAAGAGGCGAGTATTGAACGTAAACCGCTGCTACTATGCGCTAAGCAAGCCATTTAATGAAAAATCCCTCTCTCGTACAAAATACCGAAGCGCTTGGAACTCTTTTCTACGTGTGGCGTGCGGGATGAAAGTCTGTTGTTGCTGCCATATCAGAAGATGAAGAAGTTCCCTACAGTGTATACTGGAGCCATTCTATCCATATATCTTCGAACCGTCTGTTTAGATGTGGAGATAGTTTTTATTTTCTGGTATTCTGCAACCCCATGACTTTCTGACAGATATCTGGATATTGAAGTTCTTATCGAAGGCGTTTATTTAAACTACTCTTATATAAGCCTTCGAGTCCAATCCATCGGTGAACATTGTACCAAATCTTGTTATTCTCCCGATGCCAAAGTCCAAAGATTGGCATCTAATCGTAATGCCAATCTGGAAGCATTCTTCCTAGGCACAATATCGATCGTCAGCAGATGGAGTAGGGCTTGCAAAGACTGAACACTCCACTTTTACTTAAGCAATGACTCTTGTTTATGCCGTCTACCGCAACACGATCGATGTACTATGAAAATATAAAGAGACTCTACCGTCGTCCCACAGCATTTCTAAAGGAATATAAGGAAACATTGGCCTTCCTTACCAGTTCCATTACGTTGAGTCTGAAGCATAGTTTCCTTTCTATAATGACGCCTAGAAATTTACCTCTTTCAGAAAACACAAGCTGATTCCTATTTAGGATAGACGGATCCACATGTGAGGCTGCACATTCCTAGTAAATAGAACCAGTTCTGTCATATTTGGATTAACTGCCAAATCACTGCTACTATCACATCTAGCCTGTTTATTCAGAGCCACCAGTATAATGCCTCTAATTTTGTTGGAAAATGTTTCCGTTTTGACGATTGCAAAGTCATCAGTATTAGCCACATCTTCGCATCCCCAGCGTTCGAAATCTAACAGAATTCACCACTACACTCCAGATAAGTGGCGACAATACCCCTCGTCGAGTGGTCCGCCTTTTTACAAACCTTGTCACAGACGTCGTCTCAAGACTTTCTGTTATTTATAAGTTTTGTATTGAGCAAACGATAAAATGTTTAGAAGACCAGATTGGAAGAAGACTCCAGATTGAGTATGACTGTGTTGGTCTTACCCCTCTTATTACCGCTGCTACTCTATGAGTCTGTAGCAATGTATCTCCACATCCGACACAGACCGTGTGATGCTCCCACAAGGGAGCCTACAACCACCGATCAGGAGGAACAAGTGGATCCTGATCCTCATGCTACCGGTGGGAGTTTCGCAGAGAAGCTGTTACCAATTTGTGACTTATTGAACCATACTTTACAGGATTGCGCAGCTTTGGTAAAAAGAGTTCAGACAGTAATTTTTACATACTCGTGAGTAAATTACATTGTAAAACTCCTTCCGCTCGACGAAGGTGAACAACCACCATGTATTTGTTAGATTAGGCCCTTCTGAACCCCCGTGAGATCAATAAAATACAGATGAACAAGGACACTCACTGGAGACCTTGCACGTGTATATCCCATGTCACCAACGGTTTCAGTTGCAGCCAAGAAAAAAAAAACGGGACTAAGTACTGCCGTAACCAATCCTCAACGAAGCTAGGCATCATATTAATGCATCGTCAATACCTATTCCAAACAACTCTTTCATGTTCTGCTCACAAGCGTCCCTAATACCGACACACGGTGGTAGGATATAAAGCGATCTATGACAACCGCCGACAACCGCCGCCGCGACCATACTTGGGTATGAAAGTCATGGTATAATGAAAAATGTCGCGTTTGGTCTGAGGAAATGGATGCCCAAAACAAGGCAACGCTGCGGCTAATGATACCACGTACTGTAAAGTGACGATATAGGGATAAGTTATGAGAGATAGAGAGAGAGTGAAGATATCGAAAAGTACAGGGATAAAGATAAAGGCGGTAAGTTTTACCAAAAGGTAAAAGGAAGGCACTTTAAAGTAGGACAGATGTGCAAATATGAGGAAACATTCCTGCACTCTGCTAGTTTCCAAATGCAGCAAAAACAATGAAAGCATGCCAATCATCGATGATGGTGTACATTGACCTGTCACAATTAATCAGTAGTGCAAAACAACAAAGATGCGGGGACCAATAATCTGCCGCAGAGTTTTTTTTAGGCTGGCGGCAATGATGATTTGATTAGCATGCATCTGTTCTTAACCCGCTTGAGCTAACGAAATGCACGCCCGATGATTACAATCTGAGCGTTAAGATGTAATCTATTTGTGTCCCAACTACCACAGGAGCAGACTTTAGACCATCACATGCTAATTTCTATCGAGTATGTTAAGTGAAAGACTAAAGTCCATCTTAGCGAATCTGATTGGACGCTATGAGTGTGGCTATGGAACTAGTAAATTCACGACCGGCCAGTTATGCACACTACAACAAATCGTTTAGGATACCCAAGTTAATCTATAAAGCTGTATTCTACATTCCGATAAACACAACTGGTTTCATTTCGAATAAAAGTCACATGTTGCTCACGTACGCTGGTGATATATTATTGGTCGAGGACAGCGGGAGTGTTACTGCAGCCTTTTAAAGCATTGAGAATAAGTCGGCAGAATTCTGGTGATAAATGAGGGCAAAACCAAGTTATTTGTTTCAACGAATAAGGAATCTTATTACTCGGGACGTTGCGTGAAAGCTGGCGATTTAAAGGCAAAGCCCTCTCTTGACGAATAAATTTCCAGTTGTACCTGACAATGATTCTACCTACCAGTCTTGCTTTACAACTCAGAATTTTGAGGATGACACAAGCGTATAAATCAATTATTTGAGAGAAGAATACTTCAAAAACTATTTGAACCTAACAACTTGACTGGAGAGTACCGTCTCCATATGAACCAGGAGCTGTGCAGCGACATCGACATGGTCAAGAAAGTCCAATTATAACAAATTCGCTGGCTGAAACATGTTGTGTGAAAAGTTCATTTATATCCAGCTCAAAAAGAATTTGGCAATAAACTAGATTGGCGGCGCAGTATTGGCAACCCAAATTTCGTTGGATGGACCAGGAGAATGGGCTGTTATCTAAGCTTGGCGTGACGAACTATCTACTGAGCGCAAAAAATCGAAGAACTTGGAATTCTTTTCTGCGTGCGGCTACTGATGGATGAATTTCTGTTGCTGCTGCCAAATATAAAGAAGAAGAAGAAGAAGTCTTAATGTTTAAAATTTTCGTCGAGCCAAAAAAATTTCTAAAGTAAACCAAATTTGGATCTTCAGCGCAGAGTGGATACCATGAAAATGAAGATTCAAGTCTCCTGACATATCGTGAATCTGACTTATAACAGCTGACAATTGTCAGAATCTACATGAAATTCTTAAATGAGGACCCCACAAAAGCTTCTTCTAGGATACCAAAGGAAACGCGTTCATCGCTGCTGTAACTTTGCTGACTCCACTAAATCTATTGTCAGACTTTGTGATACCTCAATTAAGAAATCACTGAAGATCACTTACATCGGTGTAGAATACAAGAATTTTGATATTGCTATGCAATTGTGCGATAACCTAATTTTTGGTAAAAATGTCACTTAGGTTATTGGGCATCCAACATCGTCAAATATTTAATAATAATAATTTTTTCCGCAATCAGCAAGAGCAAGAAAAAAAAACCGATTTCTTCAATATCGGATTGCTTATTTAATAGCAAAAGGGTATTACTTATATAATGTATTTTAATTAAATTAAATTAAATTAATCTTATCGGTGTCAGTTAAAATTTAGATTAGTCTGGCAAATATACTTCGACTACTCATTCAAACTACAGCATCCCATTGGAAATGGTCGGTTTTTTTTTTCAAGAAAGAAAAATATTATTATATCATTCCATTATGCTTCCATAAACGTTGGTTCATCATGTGTAGTTCCCCCGTCATTCGTGCAATTGCTTATCGCGCGCACCCCTTTGTAAACACAACACACCGTGTTGCAGCAATTCATTCAAAATGCTTCCTGTAATCTCTTCTGCTTTCCACTTAAGCCTTTTCATTAATAATCGTTCGACAAACAACAACACAAATACTTTCATTTCTAACTTAAAAAATTTAATCGAATCCACAATCAATTAGACGGTATTATTTACATACATAAATATACCTTCTAACATACTACTTGTATGTATTTGTAACATGTCCCGCACGTAGGCCCGGAGGTGTTATACGCACCTTGCATCCTCTGCAATTACAAGCTGAATGCAATGTAATACCCAGTAGTGGGTTCCATCAGTTACCCGTCGAAGTTGCTCTGCCCTCAGCGGAACGCGTCGCCGAAGTGGCCCAGGTGGAGTGTGATGTGGAGACATTGAAGAAACTTAAACTGGGCCTAAGGTCCACATTGTGGTCACGGCCGGCCTCGACTACGTCGCATTTGCTACAGCAACAGCAACAACAGCAGCAACAGCAAAGGGCCCAAGAGAATCGTCCCATATCACAGCCTCAATTGCAACAGTTGCAACAGCAACACCAACTCCAACAACAACAGCAGCAACAACATCCACATTCTGGCCACAAGCCCCAGCAATCACCATCCACATCACAGAAGCAACAGTTGCAACCGCGGCAAAACTCACCGGCTCCCACACAAAAGCTTCTTAAGGAGAAGTCTGATTATTCTATATCAGTGTGAAATATCTATACGCCCTAAAAAAGTTGAGTGGTAAAAGCTGTTCGCCATTTGAACCCCCTTCCAAACCGAACTCGAACTCGCAATGTACTTGGTCATCAGACAACAATAACCGAATAGTTGAACCCGCGTAGACTGTTGTGTTGTGCTCTATGAATTACATAGTGATGTTAATTATTCGTTCACCGATTAATCCTTCAGTGGAATTAAGAAAGTATTTGTGTATGTCTGTATGTGTGTGTGTGTGTGTTTTTTCGTTAGCAAACTGGACAATTGTTATGCGTATACATTACTACATAATATGGGCGTTTAGAGTCTTGTGGAAGACCCCGCTGCCTATCTTTTGGATTCTTAGAATGTGAAGGAGAATGCGCGCTTGTGTGTATGTGTGTGTGTGTTTGTGTCTGTATGTTTGTATGTGTGTCTTTTATTGTTGAATTATGGTATGTATGATAATACAAATAGGTAATGATTTCGCTATATACACACCAATACAAAAACAACAACAACCCACTACTATGTACTCAATGTTATTTATGATTGTATTTATGAAAATGAAATGAAAGCCTTTGTACATAACAACATGTTTATACTACATATTTAACGATGATGCGATGATGCGTGAGCAAAGAAGAAGTTTTTTGAATTACATATTCTCCCTGTCCCCCACCCCAAACAGCCAGTGAAATCCTCCCAATGCCCTCTTAGTATTGCAATTTTGAACCCCTTACCCCTACCACCACTACTTATATATATATTTATATGATGAAATGGATGAACAATAACAATAATGAATGGAAAATATAAACTTTCGGACAATCAATCAAAATTCTTATTGAAATAAAACAACTCACTCACTTTTACACCTACTACATACATCAACATGCATCAATCTACAATAACATACACTCGTATACTTCCAATATCAAAACAAAAATACTTTCCCAACTCCTCCTACGGCCCGGCCTCCAAGACATGAGCAACCATAAAATGCATGAATACCCTTAATGAAATTATCCTTCTGGCCCCCCGCCCCCCATCAACACATATAGTAAATATATATATATGTGTGTATAGTGTGTATGTATGTATATGTACATCTTACTCTCAGCCTAAATAATATACTTTTATACCATTTCGTACATTGAACTTTTTTATGAAACTTGTTTTCAATCAGGTTGTATTTTAATGGATAAACTATGTATGTATGTACTATGAAATGCCATGACGATATATGTATGTATGTATGTATGAGTATGTTTTATATAACTTTTGTGTTTTACCTCCCATCAATGTTAATGTAATTTAACTCTTGTTTTTTTTTTCGTAATTCTCAAGAAATTGTTATAGATTTAACTCTAAGTGGTTATTTTTTGTATTTAAAATTAAAAGCAAACTGGTTTGACGGCGCTGTTAATGTCAAAGTGATAAATAATTGGGTGTTGAATATAATTTTTGGTGATGATGTTAATAAACTATCTTTATATATTGAACGAATTTTAAAAATTGCGGTAGAGTTATCAAAAATTTCGGCAACATTAGTTGATACATGATGCATGATGGTTACAACATGCGACAACCATGCGGAAGAACTAGTGACCGATACCTTCGAGGGCTCAGTGGAAGCGACGAAGATTAGTAATCCGAAGGTACCAGGTTCGATTCCCTTCCGGGGCACTGACCAAATCAACATCGATATAAAATTACTTTTCAAATACTTTCATGTTCTCCAGCCAACAAGTTACTTTTTAAATACTTCAATGTTCTCCAGCCAACAAAACTCATCCTAGATGATTCCACTACAAAAATCGAGATTGCCCAAGGAATAAAGAAAAGATTTATCAAAATCGCAAAATAAATCATCAAACCAGTTAGCGCCATCTTTGAAGGAATTTGGATGTTAAAACGAACAACAACATCTAACAATCCCTTGACACAAAGCGGTTATTTACAAAGGAACGAAACAGAGTTGCCAACAATGATCGTAGGATATTCGGATTATATACCCTATCAAATGCCGATAAATTGAAAATCGGTATAAAGAATTAGTACCCCAGCTACCTTCTCTAGCTGTTTGTATGTACCGATATCCGTCTCATTCATCAACATTTCTTTCATCGGCGGCTCCCTCGATTTTGTCGACAGCAACTTCGCAGTATAGTGTCAATTTAATCGGCATGCCAAAGCTTCTCAAACAGCGGATGTTGGCATTCGTCTATATAAAGAGGTTCCGTTACGTTAATTCACACTAACTTGAGAAGCTATATCATACCTCATTCATGGGATGCTAAGGGATTTTAAGTTTTCCTTTAAGATCTATCATAAGAATTTAACATAAACCGGGTTTTAATTTGAAGACCACTTGTAACATGATAATATTGTCAAGCTATTTTGCCAGACCGCGGTTCAAGCCTGGATTTAAGCCCTTGCATTTGTAAAGTGTTTTTTTTTTCCTCGATGTGGTAGACGGCAACTTTCGAAAAGTCAAATGACATTTGTCTAGTAAAAGCTTGTCGAATAATATTACATTCAGACTCGTCGTTACTCTGTAGATCTCGTTCAAATGCAAGAACCTCAGTTATATCTTACTCATGAGATACTTACCTAACTGGCCCATTACAACTTACGAACATGGTTACGAACATGAGGCCAATAAGCTATGTATTGTACAGAATAATGAATAAATTAACAAAAAAAAAACAAAATTAGAGGCCTGTAGTTATAAAGAATTTCACACGCTTAGGTCTTCTGCCTGCATTCTTCAGTTAGTCCTACCAGATGGTGGCCCAAACCCAACCACTTGGTCCTTCTAATAAAGTTTGGGTCTCCCCGCTCTGCGCCTTACTTCAGGTACGCCTTCAAACGACTTTCTCGCTGGAGCATTTACACCATCCTGGCATACAGCCCATGGTACATCCGATAGCGAAACTCGTCGAGTGCTGCCGAATTTCATAAAAACATCTATTGGCGAGCACTTTTCTCCCCTTGATTTCTTGGCTGCCATTATTTATCTTCTTGACGGAAGATCCGATGTAGACGGTTTGTCCCCATCAAGAAAACTGTTCGTCGAAATTATAATTTTAGCTTTGTCCTTGTTGACTGCTAAACCAATTTTTCCAAACTTCTATTCCAGTGATGAGAAAACCGCAGTAACATCAGGCAGATTTCGGCCAAAGATGTCTATATCATCGGAGAAGGCTGGTGGCATGTGGCTCTTCGGGAATATGGTGCCAGACATGTTGACACCAGCCTTTCCTATCACCTCCATAACTGGGAATAAATGGGAATTTTTTAAAGATTTTGTCAGTACTACATATAAATTAGTTAAAAAACGATTTTTACATAAAAAAAGTAAACGAAAAAATTCAGAAAAATATCCATTTTTACTGGTGTTATGACGACTGTGACCATATGGTAACAGCTTTAAAACAGGTAAATAAAAAGAACCAAGTACAAAATAATTCATGCAATACGTTTTTATGATATTTCATATTCTTCTCAAATAACGAAAACTAAAAGTCTTTAATATATTAGTCTTTAAACAACTAATAAACATTCTTAATATGGAGTGACTTTTTATATCCCTCCATAGTGCTGTTTTGCGCACATGTGAAAAACACCTATTTTAAATTATCCCCCACGCTCGCTACTGACGTCTGATCGCATAGCGGTAAATAAAGAATGAAAAATCAAAGCATGCTTTGATGAAATCAAAAAAGAAAATTCTTGTGTTTATTTTATTGCTTGCAATATCTAACGCTGTCAACGTTACCATATGGTAACAGTCGTCACTAATGGGTTAAATAGTGTGCATGACAAACTATCGCCCTCCCTGAGACCTCTGTCCGGAATGAATGGTTCAGTGAGATCCTTACCAGTCCGAAGTGAAGATTTCAGAGTTCTCCAAGGAACATTAGCAAAGCCGTATTAACTAAGCAGAAATAGCCAGCTCAGACAGTGCTCTCTAAGGAACATTAACAAAGCCGTATTAACTAAGCAGAAATAGCCAGCTCAGACATGGCTTCATATAGCCTATTCCTTATCGGAGAGTCAAAGACAGCTTTGTAGTCGACAAATAGGTGGTAAGTGTCGATCTGCTTTTCATGAGTTTTCCCAAGGATTTGTCGTAAGGTGAATATTTGAGCCATCGTAAATTTTCCAGGTCTTAAGCCGCACTTTTTCTACAATTGGCTGTTGACGTTTACGCAATATGGTCGAAACGAAATTTATAATAGGACCTCGTACGTAATTGGTAATAGACTTTTTCTACGGTAGTTCTTACACTCACTACGATCAACTTTCGTGTATATGGGACAGATATTGCCGCACATATCTCGCTCTGACTCGAAGGTGCACTGTTAAGACCATCGTCATGGGTTGAAGCGGGTTCATTTAGAGTGATGTCTGTATCGAGTGTATGCTGAAATGTTCTCTCCATATCTTCAGAACGTTATCCGAGTCCCTCACTAGTTGGCCATGGCTGTCCTTGGCTGCAGTTTCGTTCTGTATGCAGCATCCGTCTCTTTCGTGGCATTGCGACACTCATCAACGTACCAGGCATCATATTTATATGCCTTTGAGTACCCAAGTATGCTTCTCCCAGTCCATTCTATGGAGTCGGCTTCACGATCTCCTTTTGTGTATATTTGACATAACAGACTGAGACTCCAATCCCCGGTAATGCATGCTCCTAACCAGCTCCTCCTGATCTGCCTTAAACAATTCATCCAGGAGACCATCGGCAACAGGCGCTTTGTTATTTTTTAAAATATTGCCACAAGTGTCTCGCTCCGGCTCGGAGGAGAACAGTTAATATAATCGTCATGGATTGGAGCGGGGTCTACTGGAGTGGTGCCGATATGCAGTAAATAACTGAAATGTCCTGTCTATATCTTCATATTTGACCATCGTGTGGCCTTGCAGGCGGGCAGCCCTGTTCCACGCTTTCTCGCCTTGAACCTCTGGTAGAATAATCGGCCTACCCCTCTACTTGTCGCTTCTTCAGCTCTTTTTTCGTCTTAAGAGACGAGTTGCCTTTCGTCTCTTCTCCCTGTGCCGTTCACGAACAGCTCGTGTTATCATTGGCTGCAGTTTTACATTGGCATTGCGTCATTCATCGTCGTACTAGACATCATATTGAGACGTCTTTCAGTACCCAAGAATGCTTCTCCCAGTCCATTCTATGGAGTCGGCTATATATCATATTGAGATGTCTTTCAGTACCCAAGTATGCTTCTCCCAGTCCATTCTATGGTGTCGGCTATATATTGCCACCACGCAGTATATTTTTAGGGGTTGGAACATCCCGTATCAGTTGAGTTAGGTGGTTGGAGTAGGCAGTCGCTACCTCAGTGGTTTGCAGTTACACGATGTCCAGCTTTCGTTTTGTCTCGTTACGTACGTTTTCCCATGCTTATCCTCGTGCTTACATTAACTGCAGTAAGGTAGTGAAAGGTCAATGATCCCTCCTACGTCCAGAACACTCGATGCGTACCTTCCATCGACTACCACGTGATCTATCTGATGTCTCGTCAGTTGATCTGGAGATAACCAGGGCATTTCTATGGTCAAATCTAGTTCATATAACTACCATATTTCTTGGCGCAGAGAAGTCTAATAGTCCGACGTTTTGGTGTGCAGATCGTAGGCTCAAATGCGGTCTCCCTCCCTATTTAAGCATTAAAATCGCCTAGTACAATTTTTATGACATGGCTCGGGCTACGGTTCTATACATTTTCTAGATTCTCGTAGAACCTTTCTTTGTCCTATTCTCTTCTGACATGTGCCTATGTTCCGACAGAAGAGAATAGCGATGAGAACAAAGACGAGTTCTACGAGAGCCTAGAGAATATATATGACCGTATATATGAGCCATGACATAAAAATTTTACTAGGCGATTTTTATGCTTAACTAGACAGAGAGACCGAATAACTTTCTACGTGCCGCAATTTACATATAAATAACTGTTGTTCCTCCCAAAACAATAAGAAGAAAATTACGTTAGTTTCAAAAAAAAAAAAAAAAAAAGCTTAATTTCCCTTTGCACCCCATGAATGATATGGGATAGCTTCTCGCGTTGTTGTGAATTAACACGCTTTCTATTTTTAGATTCACAACTAACGGCACCTACTTGTTTATCGACAAATGCGAACGTCACTGTTTTGAGAAGCTCTTACTAGACACGCCGATTGAATCGACGCTTAATACTGCGAAGTTGATGTCAACAACATTCGAGGGAGCCGACAATGAAAGAAAAATTTATTTTTATTTTTTTTTTCTTTTAAGATGACTGGAGCCACGTTTGAACCTGCGATCTCCCGCATGGTAGTCGCGTGTTGGTTGTCTTCAAGTAATTTCCCATAAATCGGTTTCCTCCATAGAGCAAGCCCATTGATGAGTACACTACAATGTGTTTATAGGTGACAACGTATAAGTTTCTTAGAGTCAGCTTATAGTGCAGGCATCACTTTTAATTTTGAAAAACAATTATTTGGGTGGCTATGATTCAAGAGAACCTCTCCAGTTTAAAATAGTTTAAAGGGTTTTCCAATAAGAGGCGTTATTGTGAATGGCCCGCAAAACGCAAAACTAAAGCATTTTTTGGTCGTCGTAAGTACCTTGTCGGACAGCAATACAGAAGTTGCTGGAAAAATTCGAGCTGTTGGGACAAGTTTGTGATGTGAAGAATAAAACCCATGCACGTCGCTCAAGAACAACTGTAGCCCAAAATGTTGAAGGAAACCCAGGTTTGTCCATTTCTGGTCGTTCTTTGGAAATAGGCATTCCACAAAAGTCATTACAACGTATTTTGCATAAAGACTTGGGTCTTAAGGCTTATAAAGTTCAGTTAACACAAGAACTCAAGCCGGCCGATCATCAACAACGTCGTGTCTTTGCTGTTTGGGTCCTTGAAGTACATGAAAATGATCCGGAATTCCATCGAGAAATCATATTGACTGGTGGCTACGTCAATAAGCAAAATTGTCGCAACTGGGACTCGGAAAACCCAAGAGTTATTGTTGAGAAGCCTCTCCATCCTCAACGTGTGACTGTGATTAATGATTTTTTATAATCGGAGTTGGATGGTATTGATCTGGACAAGACGGCGCTACGTGCCACACAAGAACCAGAACGGGTTAACGCTGAGTGCTATCGGCAAAGTTTACTAGGAACATATGTTCCCCTTCCACAGCGCGAAAAACTGCAGTAACATCTTTTCAATATTAACTTTGATAATATTGACCTACGTACTACTTTCGTACGCCCGTTACATGATAAAGAGAGGTCACAAGATATGTAGAGCCGATACTCAACAAAGATGCAATTTGTCAAAATAAATAAAAGTGATCAGCAAAATCGATCACTGCACAGTATACGATGCGGATCATCACACTGTAAGGTAATAATATGCAATTTTATTTATTAAAAAATTATATGAAATTCTTATCGCGTTACCAAAACTTATTTGCTATTCACAAATAATATATTTTAGTACAAATATGAACCGATAGATGGACTTGAAATGCCAAAAAAAAAATTGAAATTCTTATTGCGTTGCCAAAACTAATTTGTTATACGCAAATATTTGAGTACAAATATGAACCGATAGATGGATATGAAATGTATACTGGGTCTATTTACGGATTAAATGAAATAATTACTGCAACTGCTTATTTGTAGATAATTTTAACTTTAAAGCGTCAAATCAAACCACTTTGCTTTACTTTGTACTTATATTTTAAGAGTTTTAACGACAAATGGTAAATGTATTAAAGATCTAAATAATATATAAGGTAATATTGTATAAGACCAAACTAAGATAAATTCCTAGTCAAACTGAGTCACTTCTCCTTGATTATTGACTGATTTCAATGACTCCACTATAACTATAACACTGCCTCGGCAAAGCATACATTAGAGGTGAGCTGAAAAAATCGAAAGCTTTTGCGAATATCAAGGGGACCAATACAATACATACAAAATAAACCCAATTGGTCTTGTATAGTTTAGCCATTTTTCCATCTATTCTTTGGTTATAGTTATATACACAAATTATTAAAGTCTGATTTGTAATATGTTAATTGTATATGCAATCTATATAATTATTCTGTAAAATATGAAAAAAGTACAGCAGTAATTTAATTTATTTTCTATTAACTAACGACTGAAAAGAAATCAAAAAAATCTTAGTTTGAAGCATTTATTTCTTTTAAATTTAGGATAAATTTCTAAACTTCTAAATCTTAAACGATAACAACTAATTGTACATAGGAAAAGTAGCAAAAAATGTGTTTTTTTTTAAATAACAATATTCAAAGTGACTACTAAATATAAATATAGTTTATAAACAAATTTTATCTTTAGGATACTTGTACTCAATTCTTTATGTAAAACTAAACAAAACAAAAAAATCAAACTCAATGTCTAGTTATAACAACAATAGCAACAACAACAACAAAAATGTACAATGAATTCTGAATACATCGCCAAGAGATGTGAAAAAAAATATAATCTAATCAAAACTAATAAAATAAATTTATAAATATAGACGATTCTATTTCGAATATTATGATTAGGATAACGTTTTTTTGTTTTCAGTTTTTAAAAACAACAAAGTGATTGTAAATTAGAATTTTATAGTTTTTGAAAAAAATATTTCGGAAACCATGTGCCAAAATTACCAAAATGAAAGACAACAAACAAAAATCAAGTAAATAGTGTGAAAAAAATACAACAAAATATGCCAAAAAATATTTTTATTTGAAATAAAAAGTATTTTATAACAATAAGACGACAAAAACTATTAAAATATATCAAACGAAATGCTGTAATATTGAAAAAGAATAAAACAAAATAAGATAAAGTGTAATACAAAAAAACAAAAACACACAAAATACATTGCATAAAAAATCAAAAAAGCATTATCAAAATTTTAAGTAAAATTGTAAGAATAAATAATAAAAATTATGTTTTATGAAACGAAAACGAAACATTTAATAAAAAAAAACACATCGAACTCAATAAATTCGTGTAAAATGTTATTAATTTGTATTGCGGTTAGAAATTTGTTGAAACTTGTGCTTCGGTACATTTGCAAAAAGACACATTGTAGAAATGATATATCGTAAACTTTAAGTTACACAAGGACTTGTGTAGTAACTACAGTAAGGCCACATTTATTCATTTCTTTGTCTGAAAAGTAAACAGTTAGATTAGTGCACCTGTGTGAACTTTTATAACTTCTAATATAACTAGTCTTCGGCTTAATATGCAAACCTGCTAACTCCCTTTCAGCACATTTTCGTAAGTCAAAATTTTGTAAACGATCAACCTTTTACTGTACTTTGACTGTATTCAATAGGATCGTCGCAAATTGTATGGGAATTTTTTTTTGAATTTTATCCGTGCCACACCACAAATGTTGTGTCTTTTCAGATTTTAGGATAACCATAGTTTGAGCACGATTGGAGTATTTAAAACCATACCACTTATAGAATTTAAGCCTCTGTAGCCCTGCTGGGGGCATAACTTAAGAACGAAAAATTTTTCTGAAACAAAAATCCGAAATTTAAGAATTAAAATTCCTTTAATCTGTTCATATATCATTTCGATTTTAATGATCTATGTCTAATTTTGTTCATAGCACACTACAACATATACTTTTGGGACTCAATTCTGACAATTGCAGGTGAAAGTAGCCCCAAAAATACGAACTTCTGCATCATTCGTTTAGTCAAGTTGGCTGCATTAATAACACTGTTAGACAAGGGTTTTTTTCATGTGTTTTATTATGTGTTTCTAAGAGTTTTTGATATGGTAAATTCTAATACGTAATCAGAATTTTGCTATCAGGCATAGTTTTTTGGGTATTTGTAAATAAGTTTTGTTTTCCATTAAAAAATTTGTTTAAAAATTTAGAAGAAACAGGTGGCAACATCGGCAACATGCCTTTTCGGCTGCAATTATAGTAATATTCTATTTTATAATCACCTTATTCTCTTTTTAATATTCTACGTAAAATTGGGATGCAACATGTCCTTGAAAGTGCATTTTTTGCCCTCTTATTTGGATTTCTTTTATGAATGCTGCAGCGACGTGTCCGATGAATACGGTGAAAGGTTCCACAAAGACATTCTAACTTTAGAAAAGCGTTACGAAGGAAAATATATGCCTACTATATTCGCTGACTGCTCCTGGAACATTTAAGGAGACTGCAAGGATATTCAGCATAAAATAAATGAAAATAGAAAATATATATTTGCTCTTCTTATTTTTCATGTTTTAAGCTCTATTAGTAACGGTTATTATAGTTAAAAAGATTCTATTGGATCAAATAAAGGTTTGGCAAAAGTTTCTGTTTTCTGAGAAGTTGTCTCCAATTTGCCTCTAGTTGTCCGTGTGGAAGTTATGGGAAAAACATTAATTTTTCGCAATTAGGCAATTATTATGGGTGTTACCACAGAAGCAGTGGGGATATTCTGCCTAGTTGCAGAATAACTGGTACACACTTTCATAAGTATTAGTGAAAGTTTATTCGAGTTATCCTGACCACCATTCAGATAGCCAGGCAGACAAACAAGGCACCTGTAAGGTTAGGTTAATTTGACAGCCACCCCCAGCATAGATCACTTGGGCCCATTGTGATATCATTTCAATTTTCGCACCAATTGGTCCTGCTATACTTGGTCAAGACGTTTTCGAGTCTATACGGAAATTATTACAGAATGTTGCTGTGTGGTCGATGGTGAATATAGGCTACTTAGATTTTTGATATATTAAGTGGGCGTGGCCCCGCCCAGTGGACCCTATTTTTGAAACCATTTTATCTGGAGGACTGTTTCTCCAATCACCGTGAAAATTGTGTGCATGCTTTTGGCAGCAAAGTTCGTGATTCAACAAATAACAGGGCGGAATTGGATCAGTGGGCGGGGTATTAAACTTGAAATTTGAAAAGGCTGTATCTCCTGAACTATGAGAGTTAAAAAGCTGATGTTTGATATGTGTTGTTGGTACAGTATGAATTTGAATTACAGCCAGGGTCGAACGGCCCATTTAAAAGAAACCGTTATAACAGGCATACTAATACAGGGTGTCTCAAGAGAAAGTTTAAATTTTGGGAGTCGATAAAATAAAAAATAAGATGTCTTTTTAAAAAAAACTGTTTATTGATTACACAATGCAACAAATTTTTGATCCCGGCTTCTAAATAGTTGATCCTTATGTAAAATTTCACGCTGAATTCAAATATGCTGAGAAAAATATGATAAGTAGAACGGTTTCTGAGATATCGCCAAATATTAATTTTTCGTGTTTTTAAAAAAGGGAGGTCTACCAAAATGCCATTTTCTCAGTTTATAAGACTCGGATCTAAAACGTGATTTGGTACTGTGTAATCCATATTATACCTCAAATTGATTATAGTCAAAATTTTGGCATGAACATAGCCTTTATTGTTGGTTAGACTTTTCCAGCGCAAGCCAACTAATTGCCGATCCATAATATAAGATTGGTTTTATAACAAAGTCGTATAACCAGTTTACGTTTTTGAGGCTGATTACCCAGTTGAGGCCGATTGACTTCTTGCAGCAGTATATAGCCATTGCCGATTTCCTTAGCTGAGTGTTCAGATTCCAGTATAGTTTACTGTCCAATATGAGTATAGAACTAATTCCCCAGTTGAGGCCAATTGACTTCTTGCAGCAGTAGAGAGCCATTGTCGCTTTACTTGCCTGAGTGTTCAGATTCCAGTTTAGTATACTGTCCAATATGAGTATAGAGCCATTGCCGCTTTGCTTTCTTGAGTATTCGGATTCCAGTTTAGTTTACTGTCCAATTTGAGTATAGAGCTGTTTCCCCAGTTGTGGCGGATTGACTTCTTGTAGCGGTTTAGTGTCATTGCCGCTTTGCTTAGCTGAGTATTTAGATTCCAGTTTAGTTAATTGTCCAATATGAGTATAGAGCCACTACCGTTTTGCTTGCCTGAGTGTTCAAATTCGAGTTTAGTTGTTGTGCTATGCGATCTCGTGAATGATTATCTCGGAGGAATACACAATTTCTTTATAGGACTAACCTGGAATTTTCACCATCGAAGTCTTCAGCAATGCTCTTCTCCAAATGGATGAGGAAGGTAAACTAAAATTTAGGCGTCTTAGTCGATGCCGTGCTAAAATGTCGTGCCTATGTTGGTATTAAAACTATATGGTGTTATTGGCCAATCGAATGGGAAATAAGTCCATATGGGTTTAATTCATATGGCTTTATTGCATGGCACCGTTGTAGTCGATGGTGTCCAAATACTGACCACCCAAAAATTTTGTGGGTCACCTTTGACAACCTGTTTAACTCCTCAGGTCATGCCACTGAAATTATGCACAGATTGCGAAACACGAACAAGTTCTTCAAAGCGCTAGCCGGTAGCACTTAAGGCATGCACAAAGAAACCTTGTTGGCTTCCTACAAAACAATTGGCTGGTTAGTGGTCAACTAAGCTTATAGTTTGGTTGGTCCTCCTCCCAGTCAGATAACCGTGTGCCAAGCTTACCAAGGACCTTCGGGTATACGAGAATAGCATACGCAATTATATGCAGGATCCCCTGAATCGTATCTCTTATGCAGCAGCATTGAACGACATTCATAGAGGCGCCATCAATACCACCACCCGTAGCTAAAATAGAGGAAAACCTGTCGCGGAAAACAAGAGTTGCTCTGGCACAACTAGCCCGCATAGGCCGTGCCGTCCCTAACATATGCCAAGTATGTGGTCAGAGTCCCCATGATACCCAGCACATATTAGCCCAATGGATTTATAGACTGTTCCATTTGGTACCGGGCGTGACATAGTGGTTAGAGCACGCGTCTACCATGCGGGAGATCCTTGGTTCATTTCCCGGCTTCAGTGAGGAGTAATTTTACCAGCTTATACTTATCAATTACTAAATGATAGTGATCTCAGACTCAAAGCCACCAAAGTTCGCATTTAACCAAAATAATTGTAGCCCAGTGTCTCTGCATGATCAGCATACAATCAGCAACTAAGTAAAAATAATTTCATAACATTGTTGGGGGAAAGAAGGCCTAATAGAAAATAAGGTGTTAACAATTTTATACATTTCTGAAGTGTTTCTCCTTCAACACTTCTGTCACAGACATGTAACTTATCCTTTACTTCCATTGAGTTCGATGCTGACTTTCATAAAGACTAGTGTACTAACTAACTTAACATGTATAATGAAAGATAATTCAAACAAACTATAGCAATATACAAGTATATATAAGCAAAGTGTCAAAACAAAGAATTATTCTTTTAAAAAAAATAGATAATTTCATAAGTTTATTTCATTAGTTTAAACATTATGATGTTATTGTTTGATTAAAAAAAAACAAGCAAAAGCTAAAATAAAAACTATAATTTATTGTACATCGAAGTTAACGAATTTAAAATGCAATTCAAGTAGTTATTTTTATTATTAATATGGTTTCACCGAATAACTAAAACAACAACAACATATTGCCAAAATCGAACTAAATATAGTAACTTTATTTTATCGATTAATTAGTATAGAACAAAAAGAATTAAAACAAAAACTACCAATAAAATAATATCGAAAATATTACCGAAACCACAAACCAAAATATAATTGATTAATTAAACAACAATCAAACAAACGAACAAACAAGTGAAACCAAGAGAAGAAGAACAACAACAACAACATTTTAATAACAAATTATTATGTACAATTATTAAGTAATTATTAACATCATTATTATGTATTGGTCGTCATCCGTAAAAATAATTCATTTATGTAGCACAAAATATTAAATTATATTGTATGTGTACAAAAAAAAACAACAAAAACAAAACAGAACAACAACCAAAACAACAAATACAAAAACAACAACATTAACAATAAAAAGACAAAGTACTAAAAACTATCAAGATAAATAGGTTTTATTCAGTCAAGTTGAAATTGATTAAATGTAATTTATTATCCCGGTAAGTATTGTATTTAAAGGTTTAATGCTGGCACGATTCTATGTTATGGTTTCAGAATTGAGTCCCAAATCAATGAGCTGAAATATGTTGTACTGTGTTATAAGATGCAATGTTATACATATGGTGCGATATTACTCGAATACAAAATGTATTAATTTTTTAACGCACTATGTGAAAGAGGTTTTATCTATTACTTTGTGTAACGAACCATCTACGGAGCGAGGCACTTTAAATTATTTTCTTCTTGTGGAAACCGATGAATACGAGAAAAAGGGTAACGCATTAAAAGAGACGAGTTAGACGCCGAGTATCTTAATTTCAGGACTTTTAACGACCATTGAGCTGTGTCTGTCTGTCTGGCTGGCTGGATGGCTGGTGAGCAGGATAATTCGAGTAAATCTTAAATGATCCAGTATTAATTTTTTTCAAAATGAAGTAATGAGATTGTATATAGCATAAGAGCCACCCCTTCTGATATGAAACATACAAAATTTCACTGTTCTGGATAATTAATATTTCTTGCATAACTTTCAAACGGAAAACTGGAGGATAATTGAAGTTGGTTAGTTTTGTTATCAAAAAACCGTAACCATTGACTCGCCCCTTCTGGTACCTTCCATACAAATGACCGAATTGACGCTCTTAGATTTTTTGTATGTACAGAATTCAGCCATATTTTGCGATATGGAAATTTGACTTAGGAATGAATATGGTCTATATCACTTCTGATACCTCCCATATAAATGACCGAATTGACCTTCATAGTTTTATAAATATATCTTTTTGGTTGGTATACTAAATTCACTCAAATTTTGTGTAGATGCTCGCTTATGACAGTTGTACTCAGGAATAAATGTGGACTATATCAGTTCACCCCTTCTGGTACCTTCCATACAAAATGACCCATTTTTGAAAAATTTATATTTCTCCCATAACTTCCAAAAGGGGCACTTGGGGAATAATGAAACTTTGTCCAGTAAATTTATGTTGTGATAGAAGGCAAGACCTCGGAAGACCTAACTATTTGACACACCCCTTCTGGTAACACCAATACAAATGACCAAATTCACCCACCTAGTCTTACATACATATCTTCATAGTAAGTACACTGAATTCAGTCAAATTTTGCGTTTGGTGTACGGTTATAAAAATTTGAATCAGGAATAAATATAAACTATATCGGTTAACCTCTTCTGGTATCTCCCATAAAAAATTACCTATTTTCGGAAAATCAATATTCCTCCCTTTACTTCCAAACTGACTGTTAACCCGACTGAAATTTCTGTACTTAAACAATATCTTATATTAAGTGATGAGATATTTATTATTCAGCTTACCTGACGGAAATTTCTGTACTGATTTAAATGTCGTTTACTTATCATTCTCCTTTCATAACACTGGGTATAGACCATTTTTAACATCATAGTTATTATACCCACCCCACGGTTAGGAGGATATATATCATAAATTCTGTATTTAGTGAAGCTATACCAAATAAGAAACTGAAAGTCAAGCCAAGACCTTTCTGGTACCTCTCATACAAATGTACCATGCCGTCCACTTTAGAAATCGGTTAATAATATCAATACACCCAAAGCGGTCGTGTCCAAATTCTGTACTTTGTAAAGCTATATCTAAATAATGATGTGACCACCCTCCTTGGGGCCACCTCCAATAAAAATGTACCATTCCGCTCACTTTAAAAAATGGGGTAGTAATATCAGTACTGCCAACACTATAGTGCCCAAATTATATATAATATTTTGTTTGCCAATATTTATGTTTATACTAAGAGTGTGGGTGGGTATATGTAAATCGGTTTACCCCACTGAAACTTTTTTATTCGTTGAGAACCAATATCATTGTGATCGTCTAAAAAAAAAAAACAAACCGTACTCGACTGTTTTAAACTAATTCGGACACAACGAATCGAACTGCATCATTAGTTAGTTTTGATTTTTTAATTACAATGACGGTATCATACTAAATTTTTCTTCTTCTTACTAATAATGGGTGGTTACATTGTAAGGGTCGATGTTGAATGTGAACCACACCTAAACGTCAAATTATTTTCTGCATTTTATTTGACATATCTCAATTTCAGACTAACTTATTGTGAACTATGAAAAGATACACAATAGACCAACGCGTTAAAGTTATTCAGGCTTATTATGAAAATAAACGTTCAAATCAAAATGCATATCGTGCACTTCGGTCAATTTAATCGTCCAAATGTGCGTACAATCGGAAAAATTTTGCAAAAATTTGAGCAAACCGGGTCTGTAGGAGATGTGAAAACACCAGTGCATGCGCGTACATCTTGCACTGCAGAAAATATTGCATCTGCTCGCGATAGTGTGGCTGAAGAGCCGTCCTCCTCAACTCGTCGTGGTGCCCAACAATTGCACCTCTCACTGACTCAAGAACTAAAGCCTCTTGACCATTCCAAACGTCGTTAATGGTCAGAATGGCAACAGTGGATGATAAATTTTCGAAGCGAATCATCTTCAGTGATGAGGCACATTTTGACCTCAGTGGATTCCTCAATAAGCAGAATTGCCGAATGTGTGCTAATGGTTATCCAAGGGCGATTGTCGAAAAACCAATGCACCCACACCCTGGCGGCATTATCGGGCCATATTTTTTCCAAAATTAGGTCGGTCAGGCAGTCTCTGTGAATGGTGTTCGCTATCGTGAGATGATAACGAACTTTTTATGGCTCGAATTGAAAGAAATGGATGTGGACCATATGTGGTTTCACCAGGACGGTGCCACTTGCCACACAGCTAACGAAACAATGGCTCTGTTGGCCGACAAATTCAAAGGCAGTGTTATCTCACGTGGTGGCTTTTGAAAGAAAAGGTGTACGTCGATAAGCCAGCAATAATTCAAGAGCTAAAGAATGAGATAATTAAGGCATAGATAAGGCATAGAACCTTTATTATGCCTCAGCGTCATCGAAATTTTGGACTATCGAATGGAGGTGTGCCGCCGAGAAATGACAATAGTTTCCTAAATAATTTGTGTTTTTATCGTTCTTGATTTTATTTATTATTGATCTGTAAAGAATTATGATATTGTCATTGTTCGGTTTGAGATCAGTTGTATTGGCAATTATTTATTATTGCCAATAGGTTCTTAATTAAGAGTTTGTGAAATGTATTGACAGCAGGTTAGGCGTATGACGTCATTTCGACATTAACCACAATGTCTCGTCAGCGCCCTTTACTGTGCCTTCTCCTCTATCATTACAAACCTTAAGGGAAGAAAGCATCTTAAAGTTAATGAGAACTTTTCCCTCCGGTGCACACACAAGCACTTGCCTATGCATGTGTCCATCGGACACAATTGCACATGAGTTTTGTTGTTGACAAAGTGCCAACCTTGTTCTGTGTACATTCAGTGTATTCATCGTTCTTGATTTTATTTATTCTTGATCTGTAAAGAATTATGATATTGTCATTGTTCGGTTTGAGATCAGTTCTATAGGCAATTATTTTTTATTGCCAATAGGTTTTTAATCAAGAGTTTGTGAAATGTATTACGTTGACAGCATGTTAGGCGTATGACGTCATTTCGACATTAACCACAATGTCTCGTCAGCGCCCTTTGCTGTGCCTTCTCCTGTATCATCACAAACCTTAAGTGAAGAAAGCATCTCAAAGTTAATGAGAACTTTTCCCTCCGGTGCGAAGAAATCATCCTCGAAGCGCACAACATGCCAACATTTGTGTTTTATTCAAAATCAACATCGGCTCGTAGAATTTAACCACCCTTTATTATACCAAACTTTGATCAAATCGCTATATTTTAGGCCGAAAAAGTGTCATTCTTAAACTTGTTTCAACTAGCTAAAAATTACTTTAGAAAGCGCTTCAGTGCGGAAACTTTATTAACCGGAAAAAAAACGGATTTTATTATTACATCAATATTCATCACATGGTTCTGGAATGGAACTCAAAACAAAAATGTTATCCCTAATTCATATGTATAAATATATTTCTATGTTCTGTAACGTAAATTAATAAGTACTCGCAGTTACTGCCACTGTATTTGCAAGCAAGACTGTGTATAAAATACATTAGTATTTCCACTATATATGATTCAAATTGCAAAAATTGTCGAAAATATTTTTTCAATGGTAAAGAATTATATTAAAAGATTTATAAAAAAAAAGATTTTCATTTTTGATTATGCTTTACATATTATAGCATAACACAAGAGCAATTTGTTTGATTGTGTCAGTAAACATATAAACCGTTTCTAACTTTAATTACTTCAAAGCCTGCCTATTTTTATTTGTTACCTTGATCAATATATTCGGAGAGAAATAAAAATTTCTAAAAATTCGGATATCTATTAAATTTGACTGTATATTGGAATGTGCTTTAAATTTTGTTATTGTTATTAATTTTTGAATAATTGAAAAATTTATTTAAAGTATAAAAAAACCCTTCTCAGCAGTTAAAAACTGGTGTGGGCAAAAAGTGTACACATATATACAAGAACTCTAAGTCGGTAAAACGGTGCAACGAGCATTGACAAAATCAAAAAGTGTATATGATTACAAGAGGTGCCACGGCGGTAAAGCTGTTCAACGAACATAGGCAAAAACAGTTTTAGTACACTTTTTGTTGGCAACATTTTAGCTTATTTAATGAAAATAGAAAGGTTTTGAGAACCAAAAGAAAAAAAATTAATTAAAACGAACGGTAATCAAACTAACTTGTCTGTTCTATTCTATTCTATTTCATTAAATAAGCCAAAATATATTCACCAAAAAGTGTACTAAAACTACTTTTGCCTATGTTCATTGAACAGTTTAAGCGCGTTGGCTCCTCTTGTAATCATATATACTTTTTGCTACGGGTAGGTAATATAAATATAGTCGAAAATTTTATATTTAACTGAGGGTGAGGGTATATGTAAGACGGGCTGCCTGGCTGAAACTTTCTTACTGGTTTTTATGGCCTGTTGCCGACTTTGCACCTCTTCATATTATATATAATTTTTGACTTTTTGGATGTGTGAAAGAATGTTTTTTTCGTCTTACAGCACTACCTTAATATGAATATTTATCCTTTTTATTGGAACAGTGTTATTACATGAATACCACATCTGCACTCTCTATATCTTGAGTACCGGAAAAAATACTAGTACTATACATATCAAAAACGTAGTACAGAACATAATGTAACAATACGAATAAGTTATCAACTTCGCAAAGACGTAGAAAAAACAAATACTGCAGGGGTTGAAATTCAAACTTTTGTTATTGCTACGTAAAAGGAAACTCAGTTACTGTTAAACATTAGTCGAGTTTAATTCACTAGTGCTACTATTTGTCGATTGATGGCGCTGACTACATTAGTGGTATATCTTACTTTACAGCTATTCAAAATGGCCAACCCCTATTTTAACATAACTGTAGAAACTTTTCTTAACTGTTATACAAAGATAATTTACAGCATTGCCAAATATTTTTTACATAAATCCGAAAAATAACGGATTTATTATAAAAGTAATTTAAAACAAACGCTATAAAGAAAATTCGCTATATAGAAAAAAAAAATAAAAACAGGAAAATTCCAAATTGCTCAGCAATGTCTTTTTTTAAGCTTTTCTCTTTTCAGCTTCTTTTATGATCAATAGATATTTTCCACAGTAATACTTACGCGCGAAGTCAATTTAAATCTTACTATCGCGATATGCAAAGGCAAACTGAAAGCGACTCCAAAAATGTGACAGATGGTAATGATTCCAGTTGTCACTTGCATAGTTCGATGGTTCCCCCAAAATACACTTTAATTTTTATGGTAAATGAACGATTTAAAGCATCAGTCTCTGCTTGTGCGTTGTAAAAACAACAAAGTACACACAGAGCAACAATAACAACACCAATAACAAACAACAAGGGACGTCGATTACTAAACGAAAAGTTATTTGAATCAATTCGTTATATGGAGATTGAAAACGCTTCAATGTTGAAGTTACGGTCGCAAAAATGCTTCGTTATAAGGAATATTCGCTATAGGGAAATTCTTTATATGAAGATTATAATACACTCAAAGTAGACCCAAAACGCAGTGTTTTTATAATTGCTTCCCAATAAAAAAAAAATTTGTTATATAGGAGTTCGTTATAGAGAGTTTCGACTGTATTACATAATTTGTTTATAATTATAATTTAGACAAATCAAAGACTAAGATTTTTTTAGCTTCCCAAAAATTTTCAAAACAAATCTTTTTGGTATCTAATAAAATGTTGTGTTACTATTGATATATGGGTAATTCCAGCCTTACGAATGTTACGATCGTACGATTCAATCGAAAAAAAGCACATAAAAGTTAAACTTTTACTATTTTATAATATATTTTGAATAGCTCCCTACTAGCTCTACATTATGTAAAAAAGGCGTCATACTTAAAAAACTACAATCCAAGATATTAACAAAACACAGGCCTACGTTATGCTACACGAAATAGAAGTGCGTTTTATGTTAGTTCTTGAAATTTCAAAAGTCTGCGTGTTGTTTAAGATTTAGTAAATGCACTTAATTATTTCATAAAATAGACATATAGAGCTTTAAAAATATATTTTTGTTGTGCAAATTTGTTCCTCTGGTTTTTAACCGCGAGGTAATAAAGACCTACGTTATGTGACAAAATATCCCATAGCTGTGAAATGCTTAAAAAAATCTTTGCTTAAGCCATTGTTTTATTTGCGAAATTAGGGAATATTATTTAGTTTATGTGCCACTAATTGTTGTTCACGAATGTTACAGTAGAACGCCAATAACATAAAATCAAAATTTTGATGCTATTTTATTTTTTTTTTATTTTTATGGACTAGTTATTTGTTGTAAATAAAATTTTATGATAACAGTGGACTTGCATCATCAGTAAATATTATATGAAAATTTAAAACTGGTGACCAGAAAAAGAATGCAATTTTGCAATCCGCTAAAGCAACACGGAAACTAAGAAAAGCTTTGGGCATTTTAATTTAATAAAATGTAAGTATTCGTCTTTACTAATACAAGTCAGAAAATTTTTTTTTACAACTTTTATTTTTTCAATCACGTTTGACACTTCTGTGGAAATACCCATATGCTAAAATTAGGTCAGCTCAGCAATATGGAAAAATAACACTTGCCATTAAAATTTTTTTATAGAGTCTGTGTATCTTAACAATCGCAACATTTATACATGACATCTTACGCGACGTGTGGAAAGTAATAACACTATGACACAATTTGAGGGTCATTGTCTCGGGGGTGAACCAAACCAATTTCAAACGATAGCATTTGACCTCAGTAACAAAACCCTAAACTCCATTTTGCTCCACTACGTCACAAATTTTTTTTAACAGTGGTTTGAAGTTTGAATTTTTTGGTCAAAAGTCGATTCAAAGAATATGAAAAATCATCTATAAAAGTACATTTGGGGTATTTCATGTCTTCGGAGACCTACACTAAAACATTCAGGGGAATATTTCCTCGGAACATTTTAACCCCCTAGCTGGCACCCACTTGTGGGATATTTTTGGCCCAATTTGGAAAAACTGTTTATATGTCAACTTTGGAGAGAGGTCAAGGCTTAGAATCTTCGATAAAAATATTTTCCGGAAAATTTCACTAAGAGTCACCGAAGACAAATAGCCTCTACGAGTCAAAGGTTATAAAATAAAGTCAAAATTAAATGTTAAGAAGACTACTTTTGAGCAAAGAGTGCAACAAGCTTTTTCGGGAGTGAACCAAACTAATATCAAACGGTAGCATTTGACCTCAGTAACAAAACCCTTTACTTCATTTTGCTCCAGCAAATTTTTTTTACAGTGGTTTGAAGTTTGATTTTTTTTGGTAAAAAGTAGAATCAACGAATTTGAATAATCATGTGTAAATATACATTTAAGATAGTTCATTTTTTGGAGACATACATTAAAATTTTCTAGGGAATTTTTCATCAGAACATTTGAACCCTCTAGCTTCCACCCGTATGGGACATTTTAGGATGAATTTTAAAAAACAGCTTTAAAGTCAAATTTCTTAAAATGTTCAGCATGGGTGGTAGATAGAGGGTTAAAATGTTCCGAGAAAATATTCCCCGGCATGTTTTAATGTACGTCTCGGAAGACATGAACTAACCCAAATCTATTTTTACACATGATTTTTCATTTTATTTTATTTAAATTTAATCCATTTTATACTATCCATTCTAACAAAATTGAAAGAATTCAAAAAATTTTTACAAATTTTGCTTTTAAAAAAGTTAGGTGGGCGGATGGAACTATTCCATATGATGCCCGCCGAAAGTTTTTGGGCCTTAGAGACCGAAGGACGTTATTTTCAATAATGTTCATTTATAACATTATTTCTAATGAAATTGATTGTATTGAGTTAAAAAATCTTGTATCATTGTATAATCCTCCTCGTGAGTTACGTCATGACCGTCTTTTTCGTGAAGATTTTCGTCGTTCTAATTATGGAATCAATGAACCAATCGCAAGATGTTTAAAGTTATGCAATAGTTTTTCCCCTTTAATTAATTTTAATATAAATAAAGTAAATTTTAAATTGAACTTATTTAAAATTTTTAACTAATGTAATTTAGTTTAAACTATTAATTGAATTACTGTAAATTAGTCTGTAAGATAATTATGCCAGTAGACTAAGTAAATAAATAAATAAAATTTTGACCAAAAAAATCAAACTTTAAACCACTGTAAACAAAAATTGTGACGTAGTGGAGCAAAATGGAGTTTGGGGTTTTGTTACTGAGGCTAAATGCTATTGTTTGATATTGGTTTATGACATATAAAATATATATTTCAAAATTGGGCCAAAAATGTCCCACACAGGTGGCAACTAGAGGGTTAAAATGTTCCGAGGAAATATTCCCCTGAATGTTTTAGTATAGGTCTCTGAAGACATGAAATACCCCAAATTTAGTTTTATAGATGATTTTTTATATTCTTTGAATCGACTATTGACAAAAAAAATTCAAACTTCAAACCACTGTAAAAAAAATTCGTGACGTAGTGGAGCAAAATGGAGTTTAGGGGTTTGTTACTGAGGTCAAATGCTATCGTTTGGTTCACCCCTGAAAAAGTGTGTTGCACCGTGTAATTTAACTTAATAAATTTGCTTGGAGTATTTGCTGCGTTTTACCATGAAAAATTTAAATTTCAGTCCTAGCAGGCGTTAATTACAACAGTTTTTGTCAGCTGCAGAGTTCTTACTAACTTTTTTCTATAGATTTCGGCCTCCTAAACACGAATATGTGATTAAGTTTTCTAAGATATGGAAAACCTCGATATTTTCCAAAAATGTAGGTAAAAAATGCACTTTAAGCCTTCAGGTTAAAGCAATGTGAAAATAATCAATGATCATTCATGAATCCCTGTTTGTGTGGCGGTGATTTCAGCCTTATAGTGGATAACCTTACAGTCGGATAGTGGCACTTTGTCTTTAGAGAGTCCGGATGTTCCAGGTACCTATCCTTAAATCATGGTCCTTATTACGTTTGCAGCGGTTGTCAACATTTATAGAGTTCCGTTTCTTACTTTTACTTTCTCGTGTTTTCATAGCCTATAAAGAACCTGAAGGGGGGTGGCTAGCCCAACCAACAGGGTTCGTCGCTCACTATCTGCCGCTATTCATAATAAAAAAAATAGCAAGAACAACATTGCCCAGGTGCCACCACGAAGGAGCTTGTGAGTCGGCTTGGGATGCAAGATTTACTATAAATCCCCAACGGATCTACAGACGAATCCTCAAATTGCAATGAACCAACTTCATATCAAACAACAAAGTCTTAAGACAAATTCACCGCAGTACGATACTCTTAGACACCATAAAGAAAAGCAGGACAGCATATCCAAATCCCAATATGAAAAACCCTAAATACTACATTTTAAAAACTATTACATCAGAAAGTTGTAAAAAAAGGTCTACTAGGAGAAGAAAATAAAGAAAATGGATTCATAACGCAGTGTAACATGTAACATAGGAGGTTTTAAATGCCAAGTCAGGGTGAAGGTACTATGTCATTACAGTTAAACAACTCCCAAAGGGTTTGGCGAGCTCAGGCTAAACTTTTTAAATTACTTCTTTTCATACCCTTCACCATGCGCACGAACGGACTGAATGAAGGATATATTATTTTTGTTCTTTCATTTGTAACGAGTTTAGAGTCGATTTAAAGGTGACGGTGTGTCTGTCTGTCAGTCACTGCGATTATAATTAAGTTTAGTTTAACAGAGCTGAAATTTGGACCGTGAACTTCTATCCCCACAGCGAAGGTTAAGTTCTAAGAAGAATCAGATCGGTCAAAAATTACTCCCACCTGCCATTCAAAATTCCTCTTTTTGTGGATGTTCGTCTGTCCATCCCCGTGATTACAGCAGTAGTTAAGTAGCTATTGACCTGCAATTTGGTATGCAAGCTTCTAAGCTTCTATGTAAAATATCGTCAGAAACTACTGCCGCCTCCCATTTACAAAATCATCTACCACTTCAAAGTTATAGTTGTCAACATTTACCCAGCGTCCCAGACGACTGGACTCTTTGTTCGTTCAAACAAATAACTTGGTTTTGTCCACGTTCATCACCAGACTGCTTTTCAATGCTTGAAAATCCGTAGTAACTTCAAGTAAATTCACGTCCAATGATATCTATACCATCTGCATACGCGCGCAGCAAGTGATGGTACTGCAGCCTTCCGCATGATCATCTCCATTACGATGTTAAAGATATGGCAAGACAGACCGCCGCCTTGTCTAAATCCTCGCTTGGTAGAAAATGTCTTTGTCAGATTTTTGCCAATTTTTACTGAAGACTTCGTAGTAGTCAGTGTCATTCCGTAAAGTCGTATCAGCTTCAAGGGGATACCAAACTCAGCCATAGCATCTAACAATTTCTGTCTTATCGGCCTGTCGAATGGAGCTTTGTGGTCGATGAACAGATGGTAGGTGTCGGTGGATTTGTCGTAGTGTGAATATCTGGTCGGTTGTGGATTTACCAGGTCTAAAGCTACACTGATAAGGTCCAGGTTCGCCAGAATGGGCCTTAGTCTTTCACATAACACACTAGATAGGACCTTGTATGCGATGGGATAATTGGTACACACACTTGGATCGCTCCTCCTCCTTGAGCCAAATCGTGTTTATGAGCTGCTGTACGCATGTTGTCAGCTCATCGCCGCCGGCTTTAACAAACTCTGCCGGTAGTCCATCGGCTCCCTCTGCTTTATTATTTTTAAGCCTTGCGATCGCCGTGTTGATCTCGTTTTGGCTCGGTAGTGGACAATCTACTCCGCCGTCCATTATTGGTGTGATTTCGTCACTAATGCTGCCTTCGAAAACGAGTAGAGATCGAAAGTGTTCCCTCCATATTTACAGCACACTCTGAGTGTCCGTGATCAGATTTCCGCGTCTGTCCTTACAGGTGGGGATTCCTGTTCCAAAATCTTTGCTTTTAACCTTTTGGTAGAACTTTCGGGCTTCACCTCTATCCCTGTAGTTTTCGATATCCTGTCTCCCTTTTTTGTTCAATAGACGCTTTTTCCTGTTTTTTTTTTTTGAACAGGCGTCTCATCTTCCTCCTCTTCTCATTATAACGCTCCTTAGCTGCACGCGTCGCCATTTTCAGCTGTTCTGTCTTGATTGCAGCATAAATTTCTTCAGACATTTCGCGACATTCATCATCGTACCAGGGTGGTTTTTCATAATCCAGTACGATCGTTGTGGCAGTGGTCATAGAATTCTCAATATGCTGACATAAATCTATAACTTACTCTGTAATAACGTGGCATAGGGGTTAGAACACGCGACTACCATGCGTGAGATCACGGGTTCAACTCCTTGCTCCAGTCATCTTAAAAGGAAAAAATTTCTTTCATTGTCGGCTCCCCTCGAATGTTGTCGACAGCAACTTCGCAGTATTACGGCCGAGTCAATCAGCATGTCTAGTAAGAGCTTCTCAAAGAGTGACGTTCGCATTCGTCGAAAAACAAGTAGGTGCCGTTAGTTGTGAATCTAAAAATAAAAAGCGTGTTAATTCACAACAACGCGAGAAGCTATCCCATACCTCATTCATGGGGTGTAAAGGGAAATTAAGTAAGTTAAGTTACTCTGTAATAATAATGAATTATTTCGAGATCTTTCGTGCGAATTAAGTTGAGTGTGAAGGCATGGCTGAAATTTCTGTACTGGGTTTTTGTTGCACCGAAATTTTATTGTCTGCTGATTTTGTTAATTTAAAAAAAAAAGTTTTTTTGTTTGGAAAAGACAGATTTTATAAAAAAATTAGAACAGTGCTGAATTTAACACATTTTGCTTTCAATGGTTTTAAACACATCGCTCATATACAATACTTTTAAAATCATATAGCAGTTTAAAACACAAAATATAACATTCTACTAACACTAAGCGCAATAAACATCATATTAATGATTAACGAAGACTTTTCCATCCATATATAGTACATACATATAATATATTTTAAAATCTGTCGAAAATTTACTTAGCTACTCACACTGCAGATAATGCACAGGACATACATATGTTTGCCACAATTTTTATGCTACTAGCTGCTTCAGTTGCATAATGCAGATAATGTGATAACAATATTTCGACAATAGGATTTAAGTTCACATAACAAAACAACACAAACTCTACGAACTAAAGTTTATTTTTTGCTTTTCTTTGCTTATAGTTTCCGTAAAAAAACTAAGGAGAAAAAAAACAAACTTCTGTATTTTTGCACCAGCTAATAAATCAACGGCATTGTGCTATCGTTGTGGCTCGTACATACCAGTACATTTAAGCACGCACATGGTACGAATTTCATCATTGACAGGATACGTTTTTAGCTTCCGGTATTCACTCTTATACACACAGGCACATACGCATGCTGCAGTCATGTTCTCGTATGAGATGTGCAAGATTGCATTGAAATCTCTTCGTTCAGTGGCTGTTGTTTACTATATTCCCAGGATATATATCGTATTCTTTAAGAGATGCCGGAGTAACTCAATATTTGATGTGGCAATATTATGAGTAGCAAGAGGTACTTAAAGTACTTTACTTCTATTTGCCGCATATATGCTCATAGATTATTGCTTATATGTTCACCTATCAGATTTCAGGTTAAATTTTTGTTTCTATTCCATTGTTTTCACGTTCATTGGCGAAGTAGACTAGAACAGAAGACGGCTATTACTTCTTTGATTGTTGCAAGTAATTGTAGGAGAATAGGGTCGTAGTAACAGTTTTTATTTGTTTTATTAAACATGAATTTGCGACAGATTAAAGTTGATTGGGAAAACCCAAAATCTTTTGAAATCGGAGACAATAGCTGCTAAAAGTGTCACACTTAGAAATTTTGTAATATATGTACTGGTTTGTCTTTATTCTTAATGTCAAATGTTTACTTGGTCATTTATATCAGATTATAAAAAAAACATTCTACATATTGTTTTAGCAAATGATACGAGTACTATCGATTAGGTTTTTTGGAGGTATCTGTTGCAGTAGATCTTCATCTTTGGACTAACATTTCGTCTGCATATTCATAATTGTATTGGAGAGTACTATCGTGATATAAATTTTTATTTCTCTAGGACTTAAATATACCTGAACCTGATGTGTCGAGTACTATCTGTGTACCAAATTTTATCACTCCAGCCAAAAAAATGTTTTGACACGCCCACTCCGCCCATTTAATCAAAAATTTACAAAGTATATAACCTATTATATTTTCAATATAGAAAAAAGTGGGCGTAGAAATGGGTGTGGCCAAATTTTTTGATATAAAAAGCATTCTGGCCTATTACGAACATTGTGCCAAAAAATTAGTCGAATCGTTCCATGCGTTCTCTAGTGATGGCCTTACCAACGAACAACCAAGGCCGTAGCCAGGGGGTGGTCATTAGGGCCATTTTTTTTAAAAAGTTTTAATTTTTTATTTTAACTTTAAAAATATACAAAATCGTCTTATTTTTTTGACTTTCAGCAAGCAATTACAAAAAATTTTTGAATTTCCTCAATCTTTAAGGGTGCTCCTTATATGGTATTTTTAGGAATTTCATTATGAAAAAGATAGTAGATAGTAGCGGAGTTGAACATCGAGCTCCACCTTACGTTTGTCATTTATGAAATTTCGAATATATTGTGCGAAATAGGTCACAATCATATGCCGTTAAATAGGTGAAGTGAAGACCTATAACAGTATATGATTGGATTGGTAATCGGGTTTAAAGCCTGATATCTCGGGAACGAAAAGAAATATTGAAAATATGCACATTTACTTTTTTTGTAGATTTTGACTTGATATATGCTAAATTGTTAATTGTTTCTTAATAATGAAATTTAAAAAATTTTTATTATCTATAAGACATCTATAAGAGATAAGGCATATCCAAACGTATACTTTTTTATGTCTTCTCTTCACCTATTTAACAGTGTATTACTAGTCCATATGACTACAACATAAAAATATTCAGCGGCGATAAACTGATTTGAAAACTAAATCAAACTTGATCTCTTTGCGGTACACTCTAATGCCAATCGATGCAAAATTTCGCACAATATATTCGAAATTTTGTAAATTACAAACGTGAGGTGGAGCTCGATGTCCAACTCCGCTATTACTATCTTTTTTAACGAAATTTCCAAAAATACCATATAAGGAACACCCTAATATACATATTTGATATTCAATTTGATAAAATCTATATATATAAAAATGGTGGCAAAAATGTATAGTAATTCATCAATTGAGAACGGCTGGACCGATTTTGCTGAAATTTTTTTTCAGTTGTTCGTAATTGCCAGGAGAAGGTTCATGTGAAAGAAAATTTTGGGAAAATGCTCCGGAAAAGTCGGGAAATTGGAAAAATCGAAAATTGCTTTTTTGTATGGAATTTTGTTTGCAATTGTAACGAATGGCTTTTCGAATGGAAAAAAGAAAAATTTTGATGGAAAATTCCGGAAAAATTTGAAAAATTTAACATTTTTTTTTACGAAATTTTGCATATTATCGTATGATTTGATAATTTTGGACGATGTAACAGTGAAAAATTTCCAAATGGAAAAATAGAAAAATTCTCGGTGAAAAACTCGGAAAATTCAGGAAAAACTCGAAAAATTTGGATTTTTTCGGAAACATTTTGCACAGCAAATTGAATTTTTGTATTACATTTTGTGTGTAATTGTTCCGTTATGGCTTTTCGGTTGGAAAAATAGAAGATTTTCGTTGGAAAATTATGGAAAAAATCCAAAAATTTAAATTTTTTTCGACTAAATTTTACAATTTTATTTTATGTTTTTATTATTTTGAATGATGTAAATGTGAAAAATTTCGGATAATTAATCCGAATTGGATAATTATTATGGAATGGATATTATTTCGAATGGATAAATAGAAAAAATTTTTGGTGGAAAACTCGGAAAATTCCGGAAAAAACTAGAAAATTTTGGATTTTTTCGACGAAATTTTTCATTGTATCGCTTGATTTGATGATTTTAGACGACGTAAAGATTCGTTATGATGCTTGAAAAATTTCGGAATATTGTGAAATTTATTATGTTAAAAGATTAAACGCGAAATGGTCGAACAATTTCAAAATCTTCTGCATATGCTGAATGCATTGGTCCGATTGTTCAAAACCGCATAGAATACAATGCATTTTGACGTCCACAAAATCATTATCAGAACAGACAAAAGACCCTCTGGATCCTACTATAAATTAAGTCGCAGTGGTGTTTGTTGGGGAGTATGTGGAATCACGCGATATTGTTCTCAAGCTTCGGGGTGGTGGACAAGTTAGGCACGTGTACGAGACTCATCAATCATATAGTTCACTTCAACACCCATTGATGTTCTGTGGTGGAAAGGATGTCTATCACCTCAAAGATGGTCAATAGAACGAAAGGTTTGTTTACAAGTCATCAGTCCTTTTTTAATTTCAGGAGAAAAAACGAATAAAATGTTTAGCTCACAAGATGTTGACAATCATCTGTTAAGATATCGCCGTTTTATTTCAACAGTACTGCGTTGACATGACCGTCAAGGTCGAAACGTCTCAATTTTATTAGTTTGAATCAGTCGCCACACTTCGAGAATCTCGCCAACAACTGTTTCTGCTCCAGCGAATCAAATTCGTACATTGTTTGCGATAATCATAGCCACGTTGCATCTGCCGAACCTCAGGCGCATTGTGGGACAAATAAAAGGACGAGATGGCTGACGACATTTGCACAGAGTTCGCACGACAACATCCCATTCAGATCTTGAAATTATCTTCTGATCAAAGACATGTGCGTGCTAATGTGCGGCAGTCCACTGTCAAAATTGGGAATACCAGGGCCAAATCGTTCGATGCATGATGCATTCAATTGTGAATTGTAAGGCTTTGATCGAGTTGAGCTGACTGAAAGAGTCCGAACAAATGTGCCGCCCTTAAATGCCGAGCAAACGAACGTGTACGATTCGCTGATGAAGGTTGTTGACGATGCACCGGAGGCATTTACCTTCTCGATGATCCCGGTGGAACAGGCAAGACATTCGTAATTTCTTTGATTCTAGCAACAATTTGGTCAAGATCGCAATTGAGTTAGCTGTTGCCTTCTCTGGTATTGCTTCCATATTGTTGAAAGGCGATCAAACTGCACATTTCGCTTTCTTCTCCCGGTTGCGAACCAACGTGTAACGAAATTGTTGCGAGAATGCTAAATCATTATTTGGAATGAATGCACGATGGCGCATAAACGAGCTTTGGAGGCAGATGACCGAACGATGAATAATTTTCGAGGTGATTTAACGAGAATGAGGCGACCAACTATTCGACAGAATTTTTGAACTCCCTAGATGTGCCAGAAACTTCGACGCATAATTTGCAGCTGAAGGTGGGATCGATCATGATCATTTTGCGAAATCTGTATCATACGAAATTGTAATAAAATCGACGATCATCAGGGGCAAATTCAAAGGAGAGGAAGTCCTTATCTCTCGAATTTCTATTATTCCAACCGATCTTCTCTTCCAATTCAAGCGAATTCAACTCCCCATTCGATTGGTATTTGCGATAACAATCAATATATCGTAAGGCCAGTCGTTAGAAATTTGTGGAATCAACCTCGAATTTCCCTGCTTTTCACACGGTCAGCTGTGCGTTGTCTGTTTGCGTGTTGGCACAAAGTCTTCATTGTTTGTTTTTACGCCGGAAACAAATCCAAAAACATTGTATATCAGATCGCTCTTCACAGATTTCGATTAAATTCAAGTAAATCAAATTAAAACTTGAACTATCTGTGTTTTACTATTATTTGAAGGCGTTACCTTAGGAGCGGGACGAAGTTTGTCGGGTCCAAAGTTGTATGGCAGAACAACGTTTGCCGGGTCGGCTAGTGTATTATATTTTTGTGTCTAAGGATGGTCTATGTGGGGGAATTAAAATGCTGTTCAACGTTATTATTTGAAAATGATGGTTTATTAATATAATGATGAAATGTACACTTATTGAGAAGAGGTGTTCGCGGTTTCAATGTCAGTCAACAACTACTTGCGATCTCTCGTCTCTGTCCTAGGTAAGGCAAAAGAAAATGTCAAAAAGGGAATTTATGTAAATAACTTAAAAGGGTTGCCAATACAGAACAATAGGGATTTAAAAAACATAAATAACATTAGGTGACATTTGTTTCAATTGGTTTTGGCCCCATCCGAAATTAAATCCTGGCTACGGCCCTGCAAACAACAATTATTTTTTTATATATAAGATAATTTCTTAGTATGTCCTGATGTTTGTATGTATGTGAATTTTGTCACACTTAAAGTACTTCTTCTGCGCAAGATCGTAACGGAGCCAGATTTTTGATTTTCGGTCTATGGGACCGGCTTTTCAACTAGTATAACTAAAAATATCTGATTACATAGGTGTTTTTATAATATGGGGAACTGTGGGCCCCACTAGGCACGACTAGGCACCGTCGGATTGAGCTGAAAAATTAGCACGTGTTTCTTACACCAAACCTCATATTTTAAGCGGCGCACACAATTAAATTTCAAAAAAAAAAATATGCATCTAGTCTAATGTACAACGTATGTACTTACAACGTTGGCGAGAGACTCAGACATCTTGTCTAGCGATTCAATCCTGTTTGTGGTCGAAAAGCCGCAATCAGCTTCATGGCGAAATATTTCTACATCACTCTGATTTGTGCTCATTCCCCGACAGAAGATAAAGACGATGAGATTAAAGATGCATTTTACGAGCGCCTAGAGGAAACATACGACCGCTGCCCGAAAATTGTCCTGGGAAACTCTAATGCAAAAATAGAAAGGGAAGATATTCTTGGTCCATCGATCGGTAAATTCAGCCTGCATACCGACACTTCAGACAACGGGTTTAGGCTGGTTAGCTTCGGGGAAGGAACATGGTAGAGAGTGGAACCAGTTTCCAGCACAAAGATATCCATAAGGCAACTTGGCTATCCCCCAAACAAAACACCAACAATCAAATTGATCATGTGGTAATTGATGGCTGGCTTGCATTAAAAGTGCGCACAAGATTGAGCAGAGCGAAAAACGCACGTAACCAAACACAAAGACAGCTGGACATCACGAAGCTGTAAACCCTAGCGATAGGTTCTGCCTACTCCAACTAGATCTCCCAATTACTACGACACAACGCCTCTACATCTGACGTTCCCGATGAACAATGGCAGTATATTGCGCATTCCATGGAAACCGCCGCAACAACCGTGCTCTCAGACAAATCCTGGTACAATGAAAAATGTCGCTTAGGGTCTGCGGAACAGGAACGTCGGATAAAGGAACGGGAGAACGAGGATATAGAGCGATACAGGGACAGAGGTGAGACTCAAAAATTTCCCCAGAAAGTAAAAGAAAAGGGCAGCGGTAATGGGCTCCCCTCCTGTAAGGACAAGGATGGAAATCTGGTAACAGATACGCAGAGTGTGCTGCATATATTGAGAGAACACTTCCAGCAACTGCTGGTTGCGAAATTGTCGACGACGGCTTAGATTGCTTCGACAAGTCCTGGAAAAGACCCAAGAGAATAAAGCTGAGAATTTATAGCGTCGACTATAAAGCTGCCTTCGACAGCCCGATATGGCAGAAATTACTCGAAGCCATGGCTGAGTTTGGTATTCCAGCGAAGCTGATACGCCTTTGCGGTATAACGCTGACTGACACCAAGTCTTCAGTGAAGATTGGCAAGGACATTACCGAGCCATTCTATACCATACGAGGTCAATAACTAAGGTGACGGCCTATCGTGTGACCTCTTCAACGTAGTGATGGCGATGATAATGAGGAAAGCTGCAGTAACGAGTGGCACGATATTCAACAAAAGCCACATGCTATTCGGGTATGCTGATGACGTAGACATCATCGGTCGAAAACTGGGGGATGTAACTGCAACCTTCTCAGGTATACAGAAGGAATCAGCAAAAATGGGTCGAATGGTGAACGAGGACAAAACGATGTTATTAGTTCAACGCACAAAGAATCTACTCGTTTAGGAAACTGCGTGCACCTTGACAACTATAATTTCGAGGTGGTAGATAATTTTATCTACCTAGGCTCCGCCATCGACAAAACAAATAATATCAGCCTCGAAATCCGGAGAAGAATCCTGCTTGCTAATAAATGCTACTACGGACTGAGTAGCGGACTGAACAATTTAATGACAGAGCCCTCTCTCGACGAACAAAAATCATATACCAGATACTGGTTCTACCTGTTTTGATGTACGGTTCAGAATCACACAAGCGGATGAATCGGTTCTGGCAGTATTCGAAAGAAAAAAACTCAGTTAAATAAATGCGCCCATCATCGTTAACGGAGAGTATAGGCGTCGTATGAATCATGAGCTGTACACTGGCATTGACATGGTCAGACGCATTAAGGTGCAGCGCTTGCGTTGACTAGGTCATGTTGCACGCATAGACGAAAATGCTCCAGCTCAAAAAGTCTTCGACAATGAACTCGATGGACGGCGCAGAAAACTCCGTTGGAAAGACCAGGTTACTGAGAACCTTAAAGAACTTGGTGAGATTAACTTTATTAAATCTTGCCACGATTTGATGATATAAGTGTTTGTGTCTTAAATGACATGTACAAAACATAACACATCGAGTTTTAAAAGTTGTATTGAACAAATATGATTCAGACTAATATTTCGAGGTAAGTTTCTTGCATAACACTATGCCACAACACTAAAATTTGACTTTGTATTGAAGCCTGTTTAAAGTCTGTGCTTCAATTTTGTGTCTCGCGCTGTCTATTATTACCCAAGTGTTCTATCTTGTGCACATGTGTGTGTTTCTGTCAGCAACCATTAAAGATGACACACAATACCTGTACAAGTACTACATCTCTCTGGTTTCCTTTTTGCTTTAATGTCTTTTGTTTTCCAGCTGCCTTTGTGAACTTATTTCTACGTATTAAACTGTTCAATGTTTTGGTGGACACATACCAACAAATTACTTAAAATGACCATTCTCATTTTTCAGTGGCATCAGATTGTTAAGGGAAGAAGGTCGACTTTAGAAAAATGTCTAAAAAGTTAAAATATCAGCAAAGTTACTAACTATTACACGTTGCAGTATTTTTCTTTTGGGGATTTGTAAAATGGGGTATATAAGTAAGTATTGGAGAATATTTTATAGTGTCACATACATACAGAACCATAGACTATGGTATCACCAAACGTTTAACTGTGAAGGTTTATTTTTTATTGATGAAAAAACAGTAACCATTTATTATGAAACAGTTACAGTAACCAGTTAAACTCTTTGGGGCACGCGCAAAGATGTCCGACTTTGCACAAATTTTGACCATTGCTCTTTTATAACAACTGACACAATATTCTGCTCGAACATTACCTCAACTCCCTAATGGGAAATTTCGGTCATTTGAATGTGGGGAACCGGAAGGGGTGTGTAAAATGGTCAGTTTTCAGAGTAATTGCAGCTGTCCATTTGAAAGTTATTAGAGAAATATTATTTTTCCCAAATTGGGTAATTTTGTATGTGAGGTACCAGAAGTGGTCTGCTGATATATTAGTTCATATTCTTCTCTGAATTAAACTATTAATTTGGGTTTGAGTGCTTGTTCCCGAAGGTTGTGGAAACTCGTTAAAATATACAAAATCGGTGTCAAAATGGCCACATTTGGGGTCGATAGTGTATTAACACAGCTTTGCCCGTTTTAATAACATTCGTGACCAATTTTGATAGCAAACGTTGTCATGTTAACAAAATCTGTGGACGACATCCGCGGACAAGTTGACAATGCATCATGTTGTTTTGATAACAGTCGTGGTCATGTTAAGAACTGATTCGTGTTATTTTGACTAACGATGTCAAATTGAGAACGCATTGGTGTCATTTTGGCAACATTTGTTGTCAATACCTTGGTATCACATGGCATAATATTGCGAATTCGGTGACCGCTGCCGCAACGACCGAACTGTGTTATGAAAAACCACGCTTAGACAAGCTCTGGTGCGATGATGAATGTCGCGAAATGTGGAAGAAAGGAGATAGCCAGGAAATCGGAAACTATAGAGATAGAGGAGCCCGAAAGTTCTACCAAAAGTTAAAAAGCAAAGGTCTAGGAACAGGGATCTCCACCTGTTAGGACAGAGACGGAAATCTGGTCACAGACGCTCAGAGTTTGCTGCAAATATGGGGGGGAACACTTTTGTTCTCCACTAGTTCTCGAAGGCAGCATATGTGACGAAATCACACCAATTATCGACAATGGAGTGGGCTGTCCACTAGGGTGTCCCATTAAAAAAAAAATTTTGGGGATCATTCTTAATTTGAATACTCATAAGGCTAAGAATTTTTGAGAATTTTTTCAGATTTTTCGGAGGTGGTTTAGAGGTCGCGCAAATTGATTTTTTTTACCAAAAATCGACCTTTTTGGACTTTTTTTGAATTTTGCTTCAAAATTGGTAAAAAATAGATATTTCTTCAGCTTCTGAGTCAATATTCTTAAAGAAAATTTTCCGATCTTTAATTTTATGTGCATAAATAATAAGTTTCGGCAATGATTTTGCACATTTTGACAATTTAATAACGGTTTTTGGTAAATTTTCAACAAATATGGAAAAGAATGCTTTATAACTTTTAAAATTTGTATAAAGATTAAAAAAACTAATGATGCAGTTTAAAAGATTATGAAGTTTTAAATTAATTAGCAGAAAAAAATGAATTTTTTCTCACCGTTCTCGAGTTATACCCTTTTAAAGCTTTGTACGCATTGTATGAAATGTATAATACTATAAGGTGTGAACTAGGTTTGCATTGCTATAAACTTTAAATATTTGGATTTAGAAAATGTTTTTACAAATAAAATAATAGTTACTTACCACTCATACATAACAATTATATTAAAAACAAAGAAAAATAGTTTTGTTATAAATCGTTTATTAGAGTTCTTGCGATGCTGCTCTACCTCCTGCAGTAAACTCTGAAAGTCTGTTTCAGAAGTTGTGATATTGATATAACTATTAGCCAAGGCCACACCACGTTCTGCGACATCATTTACAACTTGCAATTGTTGAAATCTGTGTTTTGCTTCCTGAAATGATTTGTTGTTTTCCCATTTTTCTGGATCCGTTTGTAAAAAATCAGTAGAAATGTTGCAGGCTTCAAAAAAAGTTAGGCTGGCTTTTGTAATAAAACACTGAATTTGTTTATTTTACATCATGTCTTCTGTTAAATTTCCTTTCACTAATTCGTTGTTATTACTTGGTTCATGTAGGTTTCTAAGCATTAAACGCAAAGTTTTCGTATCTATACGTTCATCAAAAAACGATAAGGCAGCCAACTTCTCGGAAAGGTACCACTGATGACCCAGAAAGGTTTTCAGAGTCTCGGGTGCAACTTTTTCATTAAAGCGTTTGTAATCATACAATTGTTTCAAAAGTGTAAGGTCATTTGTTTTATCAATGGATTCCCACCTTCTCAATTTTAAGCATGCGTCTTTCACTTATCAGTTTACAAAAATTTTAATTGTATTGTGACTTGTTATCTCTAAACATATAGACTATCTGCCAAAAATAGGGTTGCAGTTTCCCCAAATCCAATAAATCATGAATTTTAGTTCGAGCCATATCAGTGTCACCTAGTGATAACGGCTTTTTGGCTACTTTTTTTGCTGTCCACAACTTGACAACACTTAAAACTAAGCTTTGACATACAATAAATACATTTTCAAATCTTATAATCTAAAGTTTACAACAAATCGGATGCCGAAATCTTATAGTACTAAAAATTTCATACAATGGGTGCAAAGCTTTAAAAGGGTATAACTGGAGAACGGAAAGAGAAAATTATATTGTTTTTTTCTAACTTATTTAAAACTTCATAATCTTTTAAACTGCATCATTAGTTTTTTTAGTCTTCATATAAATTTTAAAAGTTATAAAGCATTTTTTTTCATATTTGCTAAAATTTACGAAAAACTGTTATATAATGTATCAAAATGTGCAAAATCCCTGACGAAACTTATTACTTATGCACATAAAATTAAAGATCGGAAAGAATATTTACTCAGAAGCCGAAAAAGTACCGATTTTTTAGCAATTTTCAAGAACAATTCAATAAAAGTCAAAAAAGCTCGATTTTTGGTACAAAATCGGTTTGCGCGACCTCTAAACCACATCCGAAAAATCTCATAAAATTCTCAAAAATACTTTACCTTATGAGTATCCAAATTAGGAAAGATCTTCCGAGAAAATCCAAATTTTTATTTTTTTTGGGACAACCTACTGTACACCACCGAGCCAAAACGAGATTAGCACGGCAGTTGCCCGGATTAAAAACAATAAATCTGCGGGAGCAGATGGTCTACGGCAGAGCTTTTTAAGGCCGGCAGCGCTGAGCTGGCAACGTGCGTTCACCAGCTCATAAACACGATTTGGCTCAAAGAATGCATGCCCGGTGATTGGAATCTGAGTGTTCTATGTCCTGTGCTTAAGAAAAGCGATCCAAGTGTGTGTTGCACCTATAGCGGGATCAGTTTTACACATTGCATACAAGGTCCTGTCTTGTGTGTTATGTAAAAGAAGCCCATTCTAGCGAACCTGTGTGGCTTTAAACCTTGTAAACCCACAACCGATCAGATATTTACACAAAGACAAATCCTGGAGAAGATCCAAGAAATGCAGATCGACGGCTACCATCCGTTCATCAATTACAAAGCTGCATTCGACAGTCCGATACGAACGAAATTATTAGATGCTATGACCGCGAAGCTAATCTTACCCGTTCTTTTGTATGCTGCCGAATCATGGGTGCTTACGACAACGGACATACAAAACCTGGGAGTATTCGAGAGAAAAGTACTCCGAAAAATTTATGGACCTATCTGTGTCGACGGCGAGTTTCGCCATCGGATGAACCATGAGCTGTATGAGCTTTACCACGACATCGACGTAGCTAAAAGAGTCAGAATGCAACGACTACGATGGCTGGGTCATGTTGCCAGGATGGATGTAAATGCTCCAGCGAGAAAGGTGTTTGAAGGCGAACCTGAAGGACGGCGCAGAGCAGGGAGACCCAAACTCCGTTGGAAGGACCAAGTGGTAGGCGACGTGCCACCATCTGGTATGACTAACTGGAGAACACATGCACAAGACCGAAGCGTGTGGAATTCTTTCGTACTTCAGGCCTCAAACTTATGAAACATGTTCGTAAGTTGTAATGGGTCTTCAGTGTTAATTGGCAAAAATCTGACTGAGCCATTTTCTACCTACCAAGGCTTTACACAAGGCTATAGTCTGTCTTGGGATCTCTTTAACATCGTAGTGGAGACGATCGTGAGGAAGACTGCAGTAAATAGGAATGGTACCATCTTTAACAAAAGTCACATACTGCCCGCGTATCCCGTGACAAAGATATCATTGGCCGTGGACTGCGAAATGTTACTGCGATCTTTTCGAGCATTGGAAAGCAGTCGGCGGTTGTGGATCTGGTGACAAATGAGGACAAAACCAAGTTTTTTGTATCAACGAACAAACAGATTACTCGTCTGGGACGCTGCGTGAACGATGAGAACTATAACTTTGAAGTAATAGAACGCTGTTACTATGCGCTAAGCAAGCGTTTTAATGACAAAGCGATCTCTCAATGAACAAAGATCCAACTTTACCAGACTCTGATAATACCTACCTACAACGACATCGACGTAGTCAAGCGCGTTGAAATATGAAATGGTTCAAAATGTTTCAACTTGAAAGGAAAAACCAAAAACATAATTTCCCTTTACACCCCATGAATGAGGTATGGGACGATTTCTATTTTTAGACTAACAACTAACTTCACCTACATGTTTATTGACGAATGCGATCGTCACTGTTTGAGAAGCTTTTACTAGACATGCCGATTGACTCGGCTCTTATACTGCTCTTATACTGGAGCCAGAAGTTGAACCTGGGATATCCCGCATGGTAGTCGCGTATTCTAACCAGCCCCCCAATGAAATAACGCCCAAACGAGAAATGAAATATTCCCCAAATTTTTTTCATACATTTTTGGGTGTTATTTCATATGAAATAACTCCCAATATTATTGGGCCATTTTTCATTTTTGTTTGGGAATTATTTCATTCCTCATTTGAGGTTTTCAAATTATGAAATAATCTCCAATGAAATAACACCCAACAAATTTTTTAAATTTGGGGATTGTTTCATATCGTGAATAATTTGGGTGTTATTTCATTTTTTATTCGGGGGTTATTTAATTTTTAAAGCTGTTGGTTTTTAGGGGTTATATTTATATAAATATATAAAACTAGGCTTTTTACAAGAAAATTTTTTGCCTGTGAATATCTTACAATATCTTTTGAATGTTTACTGATATTTCCATTTGTGTTCATATTGACGGATAGAAAATCAACAAAATTCACCGAGCTTTTTTTCATTTTGAGAATTCGATTAGTACACACTAAATATGGAATTTTTTTAAATTTGTAAGAGTTCTTCAAAAGCTAGAATTCAATAAAAGCAGAGAGTTTGATTGGCTTGTGAACACTGGAGGTGGTTGTGTAAAGGCCAAACGTAAAAGGCAAATTGTCTTCCGAACTGCAAAAATAGAGCAGGGCTACAACGATCTACGATTCACACGATTCATTTCAATATTTTGCGATTTTGCTGTTGTTCCATATTGACTTTATGAAATCCTTGGTGAAACTGACTCTTTTATGAATTTTGGGCATAATTTCATTTTTGTTGCTGGTGGGGTTTATTTCATTGGGGGTTATTTCATTTTCATCATTGGGTGTTATTTCATATGAAATAACTCCCAAATATTGGGGGTTGTTTCGTTTTCGCTTTGGGGTTTATTTCATTTATTTTTCGATGTTATTTCATTTACTGGTTTTGGGTGTTATTTCCAATTTTTTGGTTTTTATTTCATTGGGGGTTATTTCCTGGGCGTTATTTCATTGGGCGGCTTTTCGTGGAGCCTTCTAACCATCATGCCGCTGTCGCACAGTGGAAAAGTTTAGTCATTATCGGATCAAAAATCTGTAACTTTTTTGTTCTAAGAGATAGAGTTCTGAAATTTTGCACGCATAATCTTAATTATATTTTGTGTAATTCTATAAAATATGAGCCAAATTAAACCAGAACTTATTTCAGAATAAAGGTAAGAAGTTTATTTTAAGTATATAGAGAAAAAATTTTTGACACGATAAAAAGATTTACCGCTATGCGACCAGACGTCAATAGCGAGCGTGGGGGATCATTTAAAATAGGTGTTTTTCACATGTGCGCAAAACAGCAATGTGGAGGGATATAAAAAGTCACTCCATATTAAGAATATTTTTTGGTTGTTTAAAGACTGATATATTAAAGACTTTTAGTTTTTGTTATTTGAGAAGAATATGAAATATCATAAAAACGTATTGCATCCATTATTTTGTACTTGGTTTTTTATTTAACTGATTTAAAGCTGTTACCATATGGTCACAGTCGTCATAACGCTAGTAAAAATGACAATTTTTTTGAAATTTTTCGACTTACTTTTTTTATGTAAAATTCGTTTTTTAACTAATTTATATGTAGTACTGACAAAATCTTTAAAAAATTCCCATTATTTTGCTCTCGTCCTCCAAGTATCTTAAGACCAAATTCGTTTCAGGACTTTTTAAGACGATTGAGCTATATCCGTCTGTCTGGCAAGCTGTCTGGATGGCTGGTGAGCAGGATAACTCGAGTAAACGTTAACTGATCGGTATAAAAATTTACCAGTATTAAGGTTTTTCAAAACGAACTAATGGGATTTTAAATGGGCAGAATAGCCCCACCCTTTCTGGTTCCTCCCATACAAAATTACCTATTTTTGGATAATTAATATTTCTTTCATTACTTCCAAATGGACATAACTTCCCCTTCTGGTACTCCCATACAAATGACCAAATTGACCCTCATAGTTTTACATACATATCTTTTATAGGTTTCGCATATAAAATTGGACTCAAGAATGAATATTGGCTATATCGGTTTATGCCTTCTGGTACCTTCCATACAAAATGACCTATTTTCGGAAAATTACTATTTCATAACTTCCAAACGGACTCTTGGAGGGTAATGAAAATTGGTCGGTTAATTTATCCTGTAATAGGAGGCAAAGCCTCAAAAAAAAACCTTACTGACACACCCCTTTTGGGACCTCCTATACAAATGACCGAATTCACCCTTATAGTCTTATATGCATATATTTTTTGTAAGGACACTGAATTCAGTCAAATTTCGCGTTATTTGTACGGTTATGAAAATTAAAATAGAGAATGAATATGGACTATGTCAGTAAACCCCTTTTTGTGCCACCCAAACAAAATGATCTATTTTTGGAAAATTAATATTTCCCCCATAACTTCCAGTAAATTATATTAACTAATTATATTCAGTTAATCTGTATTGTAATGAGGCAAAACCTCAGAAAACCGAACTATTTGTCTCATGTACCTAACATTCCCTTTTTGGAGGGTTAAAAATTGCATAATAATATTCTCAATAAAAAGGAGAAACAATATGAGAGGCTAAAAGTAACGTCCAACTGACATACAAACTCCACATTTTTTGCGGCACGAAGTTAACAAAAACGAAGTTACAAATGGTGAAGGGTATCTGAGCTTTGGCAGAGCTGAGGATAATTACCTAACTAGTCTTTTGGAATATATGTAAATGAAATGGAACATTATATGCAGGCATTCTCCTGGCCTGGAAGGTAGGAAAGAAGAATAAATGGCTTACTTCCAATGTCTTCATAAGTAATTTAAAAAAATACAAGATATTGCACGCTTTCGCTGGCCTGTGTACAGGCTTTTACATCTCTGCATTTTTCTCACTGGGTTATGTACTCCTGCATGTGCAGAAACGTACATATGTATGTGAGCGTAAGTGCCTGTAATAAATGTTTCTGTGTACAAACAGACATATGTCTTTGTTATTTTTCGTTTACGTCCCAATGTATAGAAAAGTTTAAGAATGTACTTTTACGCTATTTTAACTTGTCACTTGCACCAAAACAATTGCAACATTAACTTTTTGCTTTGGTCTTTGAATGTTGCACAGCAAGTTTGCGGGCGATTTCATATTTCTAGGCGGATGTGTCTTTGAGTACAAACTATTAAATATGTAGTCACTTAAATTCACCTGCAAAGTGGAAATTTTCAATTTATGTATATGACAAGACAGGTAGAACTTGTGTGAATTCCATTGCCTTGGCCGATGTGTGGTGGTATGTGGTGGGGCAAAGTTGCCTGAAAATTATATTAAATTGTTTTACAAATAAAGTTAGTTCAAAATAGTTATTTGGACAATTTACACGATAATACAATTACTTTTACTGATTAATATGAACCAGTTAACCAATAACAAATTACGTAGTTTACAAAATATCGATTTTGTTACGTACTAAAATGTCTCGTACTATGGAGCTTATGCAATTTTAGTAAAATTAAAGCATTAAAATTCTAAATCAATTATACAAATTGTTAATGGCAAATTCTTTTGTTTTCACAGTATTTTGTGTTAATTTTTTTGTTGCATATTTTATTAAAAACCATAGCTCTAATTTATAAAAGTTATTATAAAATACTTAAATGTTAGCTAACCAATTTCATTTTAAAACTTTACATTGAAAATATTTATAATTTTATGCTGATTTTATATTATGCATTCCCAACTGCAACACGTAAGTATTTATATGTAGTGGATATCTAACAGATATTAAATATTCTCTGACACTTTTATATAATTCATATTCATAGATACGTACAACATTATGTAGATGTATACTTCACCATTGATAGATTTGTATGCACTATTTATTATTGGTGATTTTATTGCGACGGTAAACATATTGCATCCAACGAAACGAACCAAGTGAATGAGAAATTTTCAGCATTCCCTAACGGACGACAACGGCTCAAAACTCATTTTCTCTGTTTGTCCAATTTGTGTACACAAAATTTTGATTGCGTCTTCAGAGAAGAGCTTTCTCGAAAATAATTGAAATTGTTGTTCAATATGAATGTTGTTACTACTACTGGTGGTGTGCTACACTCGTAGTCGTTACTTTACTTAAAAAATAATCACATTTATATTAGTTAGTAGAAGGCAACAAGGAAGGAAGGTTTTTGAAGGTCCACGTCGTAATGCAGAGCAAATTGAGGAGAAAATTGAAAGTGGATGTTTACAGAGAAAACTATTTTTCGGTTGCAAATGCATTACATTTAATGCAGTTCATGGGCTATGCTGGGTTTCGACAATTAAGAATTTTTATTGGGAAGATGTTTTTTTTCGTGGATCCGCTGAAATTGTAATTCCATTGTATTAAATCCTTTCTTGTCATTATCGATGTTATCACGAAAGCTCGCAGCATTTTTGTATACATGCACTGATTTCTCTGCAGCGCAATAGGCCAACGGGTGACACGATGTAGGTACAATGTTTTTATTTTGTTTACGACTAGCTGACCCGTCAGTCTTCGTTATGCCTACAAAATTATTTATGTGGAGTACTGTAATAAAAAAATTTTATTGAATTTTTAATTTTTTTATTTTAAAATAAATTTTTATTGAATATTCAATTGTTCATAAAATTGGTTATAATAATACGATTTAAGTCAAATATGCGCCGTTTTGTTCGATGACGAGTTCCCAACGAGATGCCAACTTCATAATGCCCCTCTTACAGAAGCTTCCCTATTGTCAAAAAACTCGGAGAGCCAATTTTCACAGGACTCTCTTGTGGCCAACTTCCGACTACCAAGCTCGTTCGCCATGGACAGAAATAGGTGGTAATCACTGGTGCGAGATCCGGACTATACGGTGGATGCAAAAGAACCTCCCATCCGAGCTCCCGGAGCTTCTGGCGCGTCACCAAAGATGTGTGTGGCCTGGCGTTGTCCTGATGGAAGACAATTCGGCCTCTGTTGATCAAAGATGGCCTCTTCTGCATGAGTGCTGCATTCAAGCGGTCCAGTTGTTGGCAGTACAGGTCCGAATTGAGCGTTTGGCCATAGGGGAGCAGCTCATAGTGGATGATTCCCTGCCAATCCCACCAAACACACAGAAGAACCTTCCTGGCCGTCAATCCAGGCTTGGCCACCGTCTGGGCAGCTTCACCGCTTTTCGACCACGACCGTTTGCGCTTCACGTTGTCGTAAGTGACCCACTTTTCATCGTCAGTCACCATCCGCTTCAAAAACGGGTCGATTTTGTTGCGATTCAGAAGCGATTCGCAAGCATCCATACGGGCAAAAATGTTTTTTTGCGTCAAGTCGTGTGGCACCCATACATCGAGCTTCTTTTTGAATCCAAGCTTCTTCAAATGGTTTATAACGGTTTGATGACTCATGCCCAGCTCTTGGCCGATGCTACGGCTGCTACTATGCCGTATTCGATCAATTCAGCGATTTTATCGCAATTTTCGACGACAGGCCTTCCGGACCGTGGCGCATCTTCGATCACCTCTGCACCAGAACGAAAACGTTGAAACCATCGTTGTGCGGTGGAAATGGAAACTGTATCGGGTCCATAAACTGCACAAATTTTATTGGCAGCATGAGATGCATTTTTGCCTTTATCGTAGTAGTACTGTAAAATATGCCGTATTTTCTCTTTATTTTGCTCCATGTTTGCGACGCTATAACTCACGAACGACTAAAAACAAACAACAATAAATCAAATACGTTAGCGCGTGAAAAGAGCTTTCCAAGAAGCTCTAGCGTCAACCGATGCGACGAATACAACTAGAACTACGCGCTTGCAAAGACAAGCTTGCGGAAATACCGCAAGACTTTTTTGACAACCTTATATCTTACAAATACTTTATTTTAATTTTTTTCTAGAAGCAGTATTTTGAGCTATGGAAGAAAAGAGAGAGCCAGGATATCAACAATTAAAGAAATAGGGGTGAATCCCGAAAGTTCTACCAAAAGGTAACAAGTAAAGGCTTTGGACCAGGTGTCCCGACCTTCAAGGACGGAGACGGAAATCTAGTTACTGACATTCAGAGTGTGCTGCAAATATGGAGGGAACACTTTCGATCTCTACTCGATCCCGAAGGCAGCATAAGTGACGAAATCACACCAATCATCGACGATGGCGTAGATTTTCCACCACCGAGCCAAAACGAGAAGAGCACGGCTTTTGCATAGCTTTTTAAATCACCAGCTCATAAACACGATTTGGCTCAAGGCAATGTGCTGGCAACGTGCATGCACCAGCTCATAAACACGATTTGGCTCAAGGAATACATGCCCGATGATTGGAATCTGAGTGTTTTAAGTCCAGTGCTTAAAAAAGGCGATCCAAGTGATTGTAACAGTTATCGCGGGATCAGCCTTTTACCCATCGCATACAAGGTCCTGTCTAGTGTGTTATGTGAAAGACTAAAGCCCCTTCTGGCGAAGCTGATTGGACCTTATCAGTGTGGCTTTAGACCTGGTAAATCCACCACCGACCAGATATTCACGCTACGACAAATCCTGGAGAAGACCCAAGAAATGCAGATCGATACCTACCATCTGTTCATCGATTACAAAGCTGCATTTGACAGTCCGATACGACAGAAATTGTTGGATGCTATGGCTGAGTTTGGTATCCCCGCAAAACTAATTCGACTCTACGGGATGACACTGACTGACACGAAGTCTTCAGTGAAAATTGGCAAAAATCTAACAGAGCTATTTTCTAGAAAGCGAGGCATCAGACAAGGCGATAGTCTGTCATGCGATCTCTTTAACAAAAGCCTCATGCTGCTCGCGTATGCCGATAATATAGATATCATTTGCCGATGACTGCGGGATGATACTGGGGCCTTTTCGAGCATTTAGAAGCAGTTGGCAGAAGTGAGTCTCGTGGTTAATGAGGACAAAACTAAGTTATTTGATTCAACGAACAAAGAATCCACTCGTCTGGGACGCTGCGTGAACGTTGACAACTATAACTTTGAAGTGATAGATGATTTTGTGTACCTCGGCTCCGCCATAATCAAAAATAATAATGACTGCATGGAAATCAAGAGACGAGTATTGATCGCAAACCGCTGCTACTATGCGCTGAGCAAGCGTTTTAATTATAAAGCCCTTTCTCGACGAACGAAGATCCAACTCTACCAAACACTGATCCTGCCTGTCTTACTCTACTGCGCAGAATCCTGGGTAATGACGCAGGCGGATCTATCTATTCTGGGAGATTTCATTATCGTTAACGGCGAGTATCGTCGTCGAATGAATCATGAGCTGTATGGGCTGATCACGACATCGACGTAGTCAAGCTCGTTCGAATAAGCCGAATGCGGCTTGGACACGTTGTACGAATGGACGAAAACGCTCCGGCTCGAAAAGTCTTCGGCAATTAACTCGATGGATGGCGCAGGAAGGGGAGACCTAAACTCCGATGGATGGACCAGATGAATGAGCTGTTGTATAAGCTTGGTGTGACGAACTATCTACGAAGCGCAAAAGACCGAAGCGCTTGGAATACTCATCTACGTGCGGCTACTGATAGATAAATTTCTGTTGTTGCTGCCGCTAAACAAGACGAAGTACTTTGATCAAATCATTTAGTGCCTCTTCTATTTCTGCCGCTTACAACTTAGATATTCAATAATGCCTTATTAGTTGAAGTCTACTTCATTATGGAAAATCGCACCAAATTGCATAATCCTTACTTGAGTCGTTTAAACTGGGTGCTAATTCTTTCTATTTAATGCCACGCCCCTGATTATACCCACTCAAGATGAAGTTTCGAAAAATCCTTAATTTTTGCTTTTACGCCAGGAGAATTAGTTTCTGAATATTATGATAATAGGCCCACGCATTTGGTCACAACGGCAATTTCTCTGTTTCAACCTCCCGAAATTGAGATTTCAAAAATCATAAAAAAATCATCTAAGAGAACCAAATTCCACGATGCTAAGATGACGCGTTAGTTAAAAACTGCGGAAACCCCTTAATTCACTATTATTATTTTTCTAAAAGGAGTTTGTGGTGAAAATTTCATGTTTCTTGGATGTCGAGTTTGGTCAAAAACGTAATTTCTTTGATTTATTAACACACCCATGTCTACTGGACCCAATTAGAGTTTCCAACCAAAACTTATCGCTCTACTTCTCTATAAAATTAAATATTCACACTAATATTCGCGTTTCTATCTTTAGCCGCTTCGGCTATGGTACCAATTTTATCCCTATCTTGGATTTATGCCGATTAAAGTAAGAATTTTAAAGAATCCCTTCAAATCCCAAAACTACCCCATATAATAAGCATTAAACCTAAGTTTCGCGATTCTACATGATGCAGTCTGAGTGATGGTACCACTTTTATCCCTTTTCCCTAATAGTACGAAATTAAATAAAGCCCTTAATAGCGCTCAAATATTCCATACATTTTCGGGATTCTACCTTTAGCCATTTGCACTGGCTAATGGTACCAGTTTTATCACTTTTGAAACTTTTTAGCCCTAAATAGAACGAATTTTGAAAAATCCCTAAGTATCGCACATCTACTCTATAAATATGCTCCCCAATTTAAGTGTTTCTGCCTTTAGCGGTTTGGTTCCGGTACCAGTTTTATTCCCGTTTCGGCTTTTTTACCACTTAAAGTACGAATAGCCTTTACCCCTCAGTGATAACGTAGCTATCCACTGGTGAAAGAAAAATTGTAAATTAGATGAAATATTTTAGAAGGTTACCCCCTACATACAAACAAAATAACAAATACTTTCGCTTTATAATAGTAGTATAGATTAGTATAGATATGGATTATTGTGAGATCTGTAGTTCCTAGTTTTTTTAAATACAATGAACTAAATTACCAAAGTTTGTTAAAAAATAAACTCGCCTTGAGGGCTCGCACCATTTGCTTAGTTTTCTAATATTTAGATAAATAAATAAATAAAAAAAATATTAAGTATATTGTCGTTTACACGATTTGACAGTTTCAACATTCGGCAAAATACCAGGCGACCAGAATCAAGCAGATAATAAATTTTTGCCAGCTTGAATCACCCTGTAGAGCCTAAAAGTATACCTTTGATTGTGAGTATAAGATTTTGTTTCTTCGGATCACCCGTTGCATACCTTTAGACGCAAGTATTAAATAGTAGTATTACTTAACTATTCTGGGCTCCTATTACTTTAATGAAATCTCGAAATGGTAATAATGAAAAAAACAACAAAGTATCAACGAATGACGCAACATATTCTATTCATATTATATTACTTACTTACTTTGCATACTTTTTTTAAAAAAAAAACATTAATAAAATATTGGATTTCATATTCTTTATTTTATTATCTTTATAATATATATCTATTATCTGGTTTTCTATTGTAAACTACACTAATGCTGCAAACATATTTTTGATTTTTTCTTTAGGTGTCAAACCATTTGCTTGCTAAGAACCAGGATATAGTCGTTAGTTCGCTATTCGTCAGGCCAGAACGATCACATTTGCAAGTGGCACACATGCGAAAGACCTTATCTTTGTCTGATATGTGGTAAAAGTTTCCTAACTGGTTCCGTTTTCTATCAACATCGGCTTATACACCGTGGAGAACATCATGAATTTGAGGACTGTGGCAAGTGTTTCCATGGTGCAGATGCTTTAAAGAACCATCCACGAATACACACTGGTGAGGAACAGCAAGCTGATCGTGACCAACGTATAAGGAAAACACACTCCCATTCGGATGCCAATGCTCGTCTTCTGATGTTAGTGCAAATATTTAAATTTTGAAGCTACAGCTGCCGTAGCGGCTACTCACAGAGTACAACAACAGCAACATACTATTGAGGGGAGTATATATAGCCACCATGAACCCCAGTGATAATTCATTAGCTTCAACAAACAACGAAAATATTTCTCCTTCTTTGCCAATTATTGAGGACAGCAATGGTTTCAGTAATACCACTAACAACGATATGATTATGATCGGCAATGTAGCCTTCCCAAAGACTTTATGATTGAAACTTTAATGCTGGATATAGATGAAGAAAATGTACTTAAAGCTATGCCATTAAATTCAATGAAATTACCATAAGCTCATCTTCCATTGCTTGTGTGTGGCAGCGGAATATCTTGTACGTTTTGTGTTGAGAATACTTTTGACTGATTTTGTTGTTTTCTTACTTTTATTTAAATTATAATAAATAATAAAATTATTTTAATTATAAAAATATTATGTATATGGATCATTGTGAGCAGAGGGTCTGCAAGTCCGAGTTTTTTTTTAATTCAAAAAACTTTAGTAATTAATTTGTTAATAAATAAACTTGCCTTAAGGGCACCATTTGCTTATTTTTATAATTTTTACATAAATAAATAAATACAAAAAATTATTAAAAATCTTTCTTGACTTTTTATTTTAAAGGTAGAAAATTGCAAAGTAAGTAAAAATTACTTCCTCCTATAACTTACGATTTGACAGTTTCAACATTTGGCAAAATACCAGGCGACCAGAATTAAGCAAATAATACATTTTCGCATGCTTGAATCACCCTGTTTATGTAGCGCCTAAAAGTATACCTTTGATTTTAAGTATACGATTTTGTTTATCCGGATCACCCTGTATGCGTTTACAGTTGCAGCAGAAAATTTGCATACTTTTAGGCGCAAATATTAAATTGTCGATGCTGCTTTACTATTTTGGACTCCTGTTATTTCGTAATAATAAACAAAGGAAGTGCCAACGAATGACGACGCATCACATTCATTCAGAGGCTTTTTACATACCCTTTTTTTAAATAAAAAGAAACCCTTAAATATTGGTTTTCATGTTCTTTTTTTTATTATCTTTATAATTCATATCTGGTACAAATTACTGTCTATGGACAAATTAATGTATGTTATATGCAATATATTATTTATTTTCTAAAAACAATTAACATAATTTATAAAAAAAAAAATATGTGGCTCCTGCTTTCTTTTGGTAAATCATTTACACTGGAAAAGTTTCGTAAAAAATTGCATCTGAAAAAAAGAGAAAATTGCACACAGATTAATATTTAAATTATGTCTTTGAATAAGGAATTATTTAAGTAAAAGTTTTCTTAAAAAAACCAGTTAGAAAGTTTCAGTCGGGAAAACCGACTTACATATACCCTCACTCTCAGTAAAAAATAAAAACTTCTAGTATATTGATATTATTACACGATTTCTAAAGTGGGCGGAGTGGTACATTTGCATGGGAGGTACCAGAAGGGGCGCGGCTAGATTTTCATTTTTTTGCTCTAAAACTTGATCCGGCTATAGCTATACTAAATGTAGAATTTGGGCACGATCGCGATGGTAGTATTGATATTATTACTCCATCTCTAAAGTGGGCGGAATGGTGCATTTGTCTAGGTGGTACCAGAAGAGGTGTGGCTATCCTGTGGCTTAACAAAATAAAGAATTTTGGTACAATCGAGTCGTTTGAATGGATACTACTTCTCTCTTTCTAAAATGGGGGGTGTTTAATATTGTAAACACATTGAGTAAATACTAGAACTTACCAGCAAAAGAATTGATAGTTTTACAACGAGGGAAAATTCCCACATGGATAAACCAGTCATAAATTATGTATTTTATGGCTCACGCTAATGACAAGCATACACATAGAGATTTGTGTATTTACTGTGCACCACATGTCGGCAAGGGTCATGATTAGAAAATGTGTGTGATCGTGCAATAGGTAGATAATGCCTTTCTTAAAGATTATGAACTGTGTATTTAGTATATAAGAGAGAAAATATCTTTGAATTAATGTCATTCACTTTAGTACCGTAACTGAGTGTGGCCGGTGTTTCTATTTTGCTCCATCGATGTGTCAAAATCGCACAGGCGGAATGGAACATTTGTATGTGAGGTACCAGAAGGGACTTGGCTTGGCTTCCAACTAGTTCTCCAAAACTGTATCCTATTATAGCTAAACAAAATACAGAATTTGGGCACGATGGCGTTGGGTGTATTGATATTATTACTCGACTTCTAAAGTAGGCGCAGCGGTACATTTGTATGGGAGGTACCAGAAGGGGCGTGGTTAGACTTCCAATTTTTTCTCCAAAACTTTACCCTCATTTAGTATTACTAAATACAGAATTTGAGCACGATCGCGTTGGGTGTATTAATAATATGAACTGATATAATGTGGGCGTAAAAGATGGGGCGTGGCTAGACTTCTCTTTTATTATTCTAAAACTTTATCCTGCTACAGCATTACTAAATACAGAATTTGGGTACGATCGCGTTATATTTATATTCTTACTCGATTTTTTTAAGTGGGCGGAGTGTTAAATTTCTGTGGGAGGTACCAGAAGGGGCATGGCCATGTAGCCCAGTTTCAATACCGTAAGTAGTTTTGGGAAAATAATAACTTGTGAACACATTTTAAAACATTTCGTATCGTCTTTCGAAAGTTATAGTATGTACCAGCCGGACAGACAGACGGACATGGATCAGACGACTTAAAAAGTCATGAATCGAATTTGGTTCAAAGAAACTTAGGGTCTAAAGTGGCTCCTTCTATGTGTTACACTTTTGAGAAGAACTGCATTTAATAAGACAAAGCTTTTGTTAGAAAAATTATCTTCATTTTTAAGATAATAACAGTATCCCATAAATTATATACTTACTTGCAGATGTTCTTTAATTTGAAAAACCGTTGCGACGTGGATCTAGGAATTGCAAAAAACCCTTTTAGATCGTATAACACTTCCCTACGTGTGGTTATTTAAATTAAAGTTATTATAAATACGAATCCATATTAGTCTTAGGTCTTTAGTCACTAAAAATATAAATTCCCTTTAAAATTGTTTTTCAAAATTTGAATTAATATTTAAGGGGAATTATTGTCTACCTGAGGACATTTGGATGTCATGTCCTACTGGGTGATTGTGATTGGAATCTGAGTGTTCTATGTCCTGTGGTTAAGAAATCTGAACCAAGTGTGTGGACCAACTATAGTGGAATCAGGGTTTTCAAGATTTCAATAAAAGCATCCTTAGTGATTTTTGAATGAACCATGGCATGTATGAGCTGAATAACGACATGGATGTAGCCAATCGCATTCAAATAGGCCGAATGCGCTGTCTGGGACACGTTGCAAGATTAGATAAAAAATCTCAAGCAGAAAAAGTTTTCGGCAATGAACTCGTTGGGAGACGCAGGAGGGAAGACCGAAAACTTCGTTGGTTGGACCCGGTGAAAGAGCTGAAAAGACCGAAGCGTTTGGATTGGATGAATTTCTGTTGCTGCTGCTAAATAAGAAAAAGAGAGAATGGTATAATATAGATTACAAAAACAAGTAAGAAAGTTTTAGTTGGGTAAACAAACTACCATATACCCTCACCCTCAGTAAAAATATATAATTTGCAAGAATAAAAATTTTAGGAAGGTACCAGAGGATATTACAACTCAATTTCTAAAGTAGGCGAAATGGGTCATTTGTATGGGAGGTATCAGAAGGAGCGTGGCTATGTAGCACATATGCAAACTCGTAAGTAGTTTGGGAAAAATGGTTGCGTCTTTCAGAAGTTATCGGGCGTACTAGCGGATCACACAGACGGACATATATCAAACGACTTAAAAAGTCATGAATAGGATTTGGTTCAAGGACACATAGGGTCTTGAATTACTCCTTCTTTATGTTACACTTTTTGGTCGTCTCAAATGCCCATAGGGTATTTTTTTTTTTGGCGATGGATTGCAATGAAATTTGATTTTTGAATTTAAAACAACTGCACATAATGCGCAACTGCAGGTACATTTTGAAAAGGACTTCGCCAAAGTTAGGTATGTTCGATGTATTTTCTGATCCCAAACCATAGTTTCATGAAATAATGGCATTGGATAACGGTGCAATTGCCATGATACAGAAATTAAGTGAAATAGAGATCTAAAATTTATAATTTTGTTGTACCGTTGGAAAGGTAAATTCCTCTTCAATAAAAGAGTGTCCAGAAATATCCACTTTCCATAAATTTAAAAAATCATAAAAATTTTACAATGCAATAGCCAATCTGTGGGGGGGAGGGGGAAGTCATGGTGAAGGTATTAGGTCAGTAAAGTATAACCCCCCAAAGGGTTTGGCGTTCCCAGGTAAACGTTTTTTATGATCGTTTATATTTTTACCTCATCTTGATGTTTGTTTGCTTAGTTTTTTAGGTATAACTCAGGAATCATTGATGAAATCTCATTTCGTTGATTTCAAAATTGTGTCTAAGGCCTATATAAATAGTTTCTATTAAAATATCAATGTATAAAATCAAGTTGGACTAATTTTATAGAATGAAATCTTTAACAATATTTAATTTATATTAGTGCTCCCCATTTCCCGGGAAACGGTATTCCCGGTTTTCCCGGGATTCCCGGTCCTTTCCCGGGAAACCGGGATTGATATATTTCCCGGGAATCCCGGGATTCCCGGGAAATAAAAAATGGTTTTTTCATTGATTTGTTAAGCAATTATGCATAGAATGGCTTGACATTTTGCAAAAATCATAAACGGAGACTTGGTTATATTCTCCCAAAAAATTATGCCATTTGATGGAACGATGTCCAAACGCCGGTCCGGGAACGAAAAACTTTCTATTATTTTCATACATTTGTATGACATTTTTCGGTTTTCTGGTCTATCCCGGACCGGCGTTTCTAAAGTACTTTTTCAAATAGATCGCGAGTCGGCAGTATTGAAGAACGGCATTAGTACAAAATTTCCACGGATTTTTGTGACGTTTGCTTAACAACTGCGGAAACGCCGGTCCGGGATAGACAAAAAACAGTAATTTTTTCATAAATGTATATATATGGAGCTTCGGTTTGTTAAACAAAGATGCACAGAATGGCTTGAAATTTTGCAGATATCATAAACAGAGTCTTCGTTATATTTTGCCAAAAAATTATGCAATTCGATGAAACGCTGTTCAAACGCCTGTCCGGGAAAGAAGAAATTTCTATTATTTTCATACATTTGTATGAAATTTTTCGGTTTTCCCGTCTATCCCGGACCGGCGTTTCTAAAATACTTACTCAAATGGATCGCGAGTTGGCAATATTGGAGAACTGCATTAGTAGAGCATATCCACGAATTTATGTGATATTTGATGAAAAACTGCGGAAATGCCGGTCCGGGAGCGAAGATGTTTCCATATTTTTTTCAATTTTCACGTCTATCCCGGACCGGCGTTTCTAAAATACTTTTTCAAATGGGTCGCGAGTTGGCAATATTGAAGAACTGCATTAGTAGAGCATATCCACAAATTTCTGTGATATTTGATGAAAAACTGCGGAAATGCCGGTCCGGGAGCGAAGATGTTTCCATATTTTTTTCAATTTTCACGTCTGTCCCGGACCGGCGTTTCTAAAATACTTTTTCAAATGGGTCACGAGTTTGAAATATTGAAGAACAACATTAGTAGAACATTGCCACGAATTTTTGTGATATTTGATGAAAAACTGCGGAAATGCCGGTCCGGGATAGACGGCAAAACTAAAAAAAATAATAGAAACATCTTCGCTCCCGGACCGGCATTTCCGCAGTTTTTCATCAAATATCACAGAAATTTGTGGATATGCTCTACTAATGCAGTTCTTCAATATTTCCCATTTGAAAAAGTATTTTAGAAACGCCGGTCCAGGATAGACGTGAAAATTTAAAAAAATAATGAAAACTTCTTCGCTCCCGGACCGGCATTTCCGCAGTTTTTCATCAAATATCACAGAAATTCGTGGAAATGCTCTACTAATGCAGTTTTTAAATTTTGCCAACTCGCCACCCATTTGAAGAAGTATTTTAGAAACGCCGGTCCGGGATAGACGTGAAAATTGAAAAAAATATGGAAACATCTTCGCTCCCGGACCGGCATTTCCGCAGTTTTTCATCAAATATCACAGAAATTTGTGGATATGCTCTACTAATGCAGTTCTTCAATATTTCCAACTCGCGACCCATTTGAAAAAGTATTTTAGAAACGCCGGTCCGGGATAGACGTGAAAATTTAAAAAAATAATTAAAACTTTTTCGCTCCCGGACCGGCATTTCTGCAGTTTTTCATCAAATATCACAGAAATTCGTGGATATGCTCTACTAATGCAGTTCTTCAATATTGCCAACTCGCGATCCATTTGAGTAAGTATTTTAGAAACGCCGGTCCGGGATAGACGGGAAAACGGAAAAATTTCATACAAATGTATGAAAATAATAGAAATTTCTTCGTTCCCGGACAGGCGTTTGAACAGCGTTTCATCGAATTGCATAATTTTTTGGCAAAATATAACGAAGTCTCTGTTTATGATATCTGCAAAATTTCAAGCCATTCTGTGCATCTTTGTTTAACAAACCGAAGCTCCATATATATACATTTATGAAAAAATTACTTTTTTTGTCTATCCCGGACCGGCATTTCCGCAGTTGTTAAGCAAACGTCGCAAAAATCCGTGGAAATGTTGTACTAATGTCGTTCTTCAATACTGCCGACGCGCGATCTATTTGAAAAAGTACTTTAGAAACGCCGGTCCGGGATAGACCAGAAAACCGAAAAATGTCATACAAATGTATGAAAATAATAGAAAGTTTTTCGTTCCCGGACCGGCGTTTGGACATCGTTCCATCAAATGGCATAATTTTTTGGGAGAATATAACCAAGTCTCCGTTTATGATTTCTGCAAAATTTCAAGCCATTCTGTGCAACTTAGCTTAAGAAACCGAAGAAAAAGTCAATTTTTTATTTCCCGGGAATCCCGGTTATACCGGGAAAATTCTATTTCCCGGGATTCCCGGGATGATTTCCCGGGAAACCGGGAAACCCGTTCCCGGGATTCCCGGGATCCCGGTACAAGCCTAGAGCACTAATTTATATTCATTTATATAAATAAATAATTTTGGAAAATCCATTTAAAACCTAAATGGAGAACTTTGACACCCTTAAGCACACCCTAGGATGATAGAAATGTCTAGTACTTTAAAAAACTGGCAGAACAATACTTTAAAATTTACTTTAAAAGTTTTAATATCATAACCGCCTTTTTTCCAATCGTCCCACTATGCGACGATGCTGTCATTTTGTTAACCAGTGTAATCATTTCTCTATTTTATCCGAACTCATACACATTAACACATCAGTTGTTCTTTTGTATAATGTATCTAAAGTCGGTATACATAGCTATTAAGTAATTCACTTAATTGTTTTTTCGATTTTTTCCTCTCACCTCTACACTAGGTTTATAAAATTTTTCTCTTTCCGTCAAATAAATGTTGTCAACATTTTAACATGACAGTCATTCACAACCATTTCCACATTTATATTGTACCATTTAAAAATTTATATTGTAGAATTGTAACTAAGTGACAATTTGCCAAAATCTACCACACTCTTTAATAGAAAGGGATTTTTCTGTGTTGTATTTAATTTGAATTAATTTGTGTATTTCTGGCTTCTTCTTTCTCAAGCAAAACAAAATGTATTTTTCGAGTAGGCGTTGATGAGTTAAAGCTTTAGTATTTCATCCAGAAATTCCTCCAATGTCGCCAATGGATTTAAATGTTATTTGTCAGTTGTTAATGGTTACTTTGTAAAGCGGAAAAATTTTACAATTTGCCTTACAGTTATTTGCAATTAATGATTTTATCTTCTTATTGTGTTGGCGAATTTGTGGTTTACAAGATAAGACATAAAATAATGTAAAATTTAAGAAACTAAGATAGTTAATCATTAAAATAGTAAAACATTACAAAGATAGTAAAACATTACAAAATCTCATCCGTTGCCGATGTATATATGTGAGGGTGAGTTAATTGCTTTTGTCAATAGGCGTATGGCAAAAATTTTATCTAAGAAAACATTTCTAAAAAACTATGGTTCTAAAATCAAAATCTGGCTACACCCGAGAGACACAACAACTTACATATGAAAACTTTTTCTTTTGGAGTGTCCGTCAGATAACAAATTAGTGACAACCAATTAAGAAAGTATACCCACACCCTCAGTAAAAATATACAATTTGCAAGTATTATTACTCCATTTCTAGAGTGGGCGGTAGACTTCCAGTTTTTCTCTCCAAAACTTTATCCTGAGTTACCTTAACTAAATACAGAATTTGAGCACGATCGCGTTGGGTGAATTGCTATTATTACTCCATCTCTAAAGTGGACGGAATGGTACATTTGTATGGGAGGTACCAGAAGGAGATTGGTGAGACTTCCAAGTTTTTCTTCAAAATCTTATCCTGTTATAGCTTAACAAACTACAGAATTTAGGCACGTTCGTGTATTGATGTTACTACTCGCTTTCTAAAGTAGGCGGGAGTGTGTCTAGACTTCCAATTTGTTTTCCAATACTTTATCTTGCTATAGCTTTACTAAATACAGAATTGGGCACTATCGCGTTGGTTGTTTTAATAATATTAATAGATTTCTAAAGTTGGCGGAATGGTACATTTGTATGGGAGGTACCAGAAGGGAGTGTGTCTAGACTTCCAATTTGTTTTCCAATACTTTATCTTGCTATAGCTTTACTAAATAAAGTATTTAAGCACGATAGCTTTGGGTGTATTAATAATATGAATCGATTTCTAAAGTGGGCGGAATGGTATATTTGTATGGGAGGTACCAGAAGGGGCATGGTCATGTTCAGCCTAAATAGTACACATTCATTCCTAAGACAAATTTTCGTCATCGTAGAACTTCGCAAAATATGAATGAACTTTATTGCGAGGTACCACAAGGGGTGTGGCAAAGGTTTTGTTTTTTTGGGGTTGTGTTTACTATTACAAGATAATTGAACAGACCAAATTCAAATATTATCCAATTGTCTGTTTGGAAGTTATGGAAAAAATATTAATTACACAAAACTAGGTAGGGACCAGAATGAGTAGAGCTATATGTTAAGATTAAATCAGGTTATCCTGCGCACCAGTCAGACAGCCAGCCAGACAGACGGATATGGCTCAATCGTTCAGAAACCAAATAAGTCTTAAGATACTTGGTATAAAAAGTGATTTCGCACCACTATTCGCCTATTAAAGAATTGTAAATGTGACGGGTCATATACATGGTTGTCGCGTTTTTTAGCCATATTGCTACGATCGGTTCAAATATTTTGATTTACCTAAGACACTAAAAGAATTTTAGTCAATTTTTGTAAAGGGTGGATAAATTTTAAGAGCCGATGTTGATTTTGAATGAAGCACATATGATTTAGGAAATTATTGTCATTTTTTTATTATGAGAGGTTCAGTTATGTATGGAACAAAATATCGGCTAAATGGCGGCACACACCACCATCCAATGGTCCAAATTGTCGATGACGTTGAGGCATAATTGAGGTTCTATGCCGTTTACGTGCCGAATTATCTCATTTTTTTGCTCCTCAATTGCTGTTGGCTTATCCACGTACAAATTTTCTTTCAAATAATCCCAAAGAAAGAAGTAAAACCGTGTCAAATCATATGATCTTAGCGGCGAATTGACATCGCCACCACGTGAGATAACACGGCCATTGAATTTGTCGCGCAAAAGAGCCATTGTTTCGTTAGCTTTGTGGCAAGTGGCACCGTCCTGTTGAAACCAAATATCGTCCACATCCATATATTCTAATTCCGGCCATAAAAAGTACATTATCATCTCACGATAGCGAACACCATTCACAGTAATTGCCTGACCGGACTCAATACGGTTCGATGATGCCGCCAGCCCATAAACCGCACCAAACTGTCACTCTTTGTGGGTGCATTGGTTTTTCGACAATCACTTTTGGATTATCATACGCCCAAGTACGGCAATTCTGCTTATTGACGAATCCACTGAGGTGAAAATGTGCCACATCACTGAAGATGATTTTCTTCGAATATTTATCACCCACTGTTGCCATTTCTTGCCACCATTCTGACCATTGACGACGTTTGGAATGGTCAAGAGGCTTTAGTTCTTGAGTCAATTGCTCCTAGTAAGCGTGTAAAAAATCTAATATTCATCAACGACGAGCGTGAGATGTGCAATTCTTCGGCACAATGACAAATTTAGGTAGACGGCTCTTCAGCCACACTATCGCGGACAGCAGCAATATTTTCTGCTATACGAGCTGGTGTTTTCGCATCTCCTACAAACCCGGTTTGCTCAAATTTTTCCACGAATGTTCCAATTGTACGCATATTTGAACGATTAAATTGACCGAAAAAATCACGAAGTGCACAGAATGCATATTGATGTGAATGCCCATTTTCATAATAAGCCTGAATAACTTTAAAGCGTTGCTCGATTGTGAGTCTTTCCATTGTTCAAATTGAGTTAGTCTGAAATTGAGAAATGTCAAATGAAATGCAGAGAAGAACTTGACATTTAGATGTGGTTCATATTCAACATCGGCCCTTACAATTTAACCACCCTTTATATTACCTGGAATTATATTTTCTCTAAGCGGGTTATTCCTACAAAAAATAGTAAAATTGGTAAAAAAAAAGAATTTATAGAAACATGTTTTGGGATTACTTTCGAAGATTTTCTCGAGCTTGCATATAGCAATAGAGAATATGGTTAATATTTATTTGGCGTGATCATATTTTAAAATGTCTGGTTTTCCTTTGATCCGATTTTGAAGATGGGTGTAAAACAACCTTAGCCATCGTCGAAAATTTACTTAATTTCTGCCGACCTAAAATACAATTACAACTAGTGCTAGTACCTGTAGTCAATCTAAATTAATAAACCTACTCCCACATTACTATTGGATTTAGCAAACATTTCCATTAATATCCTTATTCCACATATTGCGATATGCAGTTGACAACACAGCATTGAAAGCAAATTATATGGCAACCATCATAAGCACAAGGTCATATACTCACATACACACTAATATGTTCTCATATGCACACATCATCCTTCGTCGCTCAGTTGTAGTGCAGAAAAAGTTGCAAATGAGGGATGGGGAAATATTTTTACATTTTCCACATCATTTGATAAACTCACTTCAATAACTTTTGCTTTTTCTTGGGGCACTCATTAATATCCTTAATTTTTTTAGACTTTTACATTTGCTGTCATTTCTGCAGCAATGTAATTGAAGTTGCGGTTTTCTAACGTCTCTTTAATCATATTACAATTATGTTTGATGAAATTGCAATTTACAAAATTACATATTTTTAAGCGATTAGGCCTTTGACAGCAAAAATATTTTTGCATTGCATTTACCAGTTTTGGAAAAACATTTCTATATAGTGAATCCGATATGAAGTGATTGCATTCATTTGTGTATTATTGTTATTCTTTTGCCACAAATTTAATGCAAATGTGTGGTTGTATCACTATGCTTCGCAGGACTAAAGTTTAGCTATAACATATGGGACCATTATTTAAACTTTTGAGAGCTTTTTATGGCAAAATAGTTTTAAGGGATATTTGGAAGACTACTGGAATAAATTCTCTCACCTACCGTGTGTATTTTAAGTGTACTGGCTAAAGCTTTTGGGACAGCAATGAGCTTTCAATTACTGAGATACTAGACTTTTTAGTAAAACGACCACGAAGATTTTATGTTATTGTAGCATTGTCTCTTAAAATTTAAATATTCCCACAGATTCCTTGTGTGTCTTATAAGTAGTATCATCGCGTAAGACTGACCACCCCATTATATTTTTGTTGCTGTTAGGACCCGAATTAAATAATAATATTCTGTTTATTAGAGTGATATGAGAACTATGCACCGACTAACGGAAACATAGCTTCCATAACCGTTGTAACAACGTCTCCCAACATAATATCCACCAGATTCATTTGTAGCATTTACTTCTATAAATTAAATAAAACACTTATCATGTGAACATTTAAACAAGTATTAAAATTTCAGTCGACTAACCTTACAGGTACCCTCACTAAAAATATAAAATTTGCAAGTATACAAATTTTAGGGAGGTACCAGAAGAGGCGTGGCTAGACTTCCAATATTTTCTCCAAACTTTATCTTGTTATTTCTTTACAAAATCCAGAATTCAGTTTTTTGCACGATCGCATTGGGTGTATTGATATTATTACTCGAGTGGGCGGAATTGTATGGGAAGAACCAGAAGGGGCGCGGCTAGACATCCATTTTTATACCATCACCCTTAGGGATGAGGGTATATATCATTTGATACGAAAGAAAGTGTAACGCATTAAAGGAGACGAGTTAGACCCCAACTATCTTAAGACCAAATTCGTTTAAGGCCTTTTTAAGACGATTGAGCTATGTCCGTCTGTCTGGTTGGTCAGCAGGATAACTCTAGTAAATCTTAAATTATCCAGTATTAATTTTTTCCAAAATGAAGTAATGGGATTGTAAATGGGCAAAATAGCTCCACCACTTCTGATATATAACATACAATTAATTGTTTTGGATAGTTAATATTTCTTGCATAACTTTCAAACGGAAATCTGAAGGATAACTGAAGTTGGTTAGTTTTTGATCTTAAACCCTTGATCTTAAACCCTCAAAAAACCGCAACCGTTGACACGCACCTTCTGGTACCTCCCATACCAATGACCGAATTGACCCTCATAGTTTTGCGTACATATCTTTTTTGTAAGTAAACTGATTTCACTCACATTTAGCGTATGATGTTCGCTTATGAAAATTGGACTCAGGAATGAATATGGACTATATCGGTTCACGCCTTCTGGTACCTCCCATACAAAATTACCTATTTTTGGAAAATTAATGTTTCTCCCATAACTTCCAAACGGACACTTAGGGAGTAATGAAAATTGGTCGGTTAATTTATATTGTAATAAGAGGCGAGACTTCAGAAAACCTAACTATTTGACACACCCCTACTAGTATAGCTCGTACTGCAGAAAATATTGCTGCTGTTGTGTCATACATCAAAAGTATCGTTAAGACGTGTTTGTCAAAAGTGCATTTAAAGACATAAAAAAATTAGAGCCAAACCTAAAAAAAAGTTTAAATAAATAAACGAAAGTAGGTAAATTTTGAAAAAAAATTTAAAAATTATTAGTTTTGAAAGGTTATTGAATTCAAACTACTATCTAAAATGTTTTGATGTCTTCACAGAAAATGTATGAAATATTATTACCTGTAAAACAAGTCCATTCCGATCAAAATCGGTCAAGTGTATCAAAACTTTTAATCATATAAGTAAATCGGGATTTTTGAACCTTGCCTTTTTGCAGCCAAAAACTTTAAACAATTTGGCGCGACCCCTAGACGTCGATCAATTTTCAAGTTTTAAATACCAAAACTTTTGTTTTATTAAGTAGAATTTGATAATATGACAATCTTCTTCGTGTTTCGCTGCCACGATGTTGGGTATTTCCTCAGATCCTTTGTGTTTCGCAGCCCCACGTTAGGTGCCAATGTGACAATCTTCTTTCTAAGATTGTATGGGTTCATGGAAATCAATAACCGACAATACTTTACGTTTTAAAAAAATCACTTTATTAAATTATCTTTCGTCTGGTACTATAATAAGCCTAGACAGAGACACTTCGCTTTTGGAGTCAGAAAGCTAATTAACTATTCTTTGTCAATGGTGCTCGTTTTATACCATTTTTGAAAGGAGTTATGTACATGGTTGTATTACAAAGTAGTATAAATACAGAGTTGTCTTATTGTAATTAGTAATGTATGAGATCAGCTGATCTTTAAAACGATAGAGTTGTATTTACATGTACGTTTATTCATATGTTTCTTAGGATCTAAGGGAATTAAGGTAAATACGTTGGAATCAAAAATATACTAAAATAAGGAAAAGGAGAGTTCAAAAATAATACAAATTCAGTATATCAAAGTAAAATAAATCTAATAAGGAAAATGAGTGACTGCTTCAATAATCCCTTTGACATTTCTAAAAAACTGTTTTTTGTGAAATTGTCGATTGTACATATTTGTATCAAAAAAATCAATAAACATCAAGTATATCAAATGTTTGTATTAAATAGGAGTCTGTGAAAAAAATGTTTAGTGTAGACATTTCCAAATCTATAATAGAATGTCATCCTTTTCAATAAAGTTCTGAAAAAGTGTGTCGTATTTATTAAAGCTCCGAACAACTACTTTTTTTTAGTTTTTGATGCTTTTCATGTCGTAATTTTTTCGAATACGTAAATAACATTCAGCGTTTGTGTCAAGCATTATTGACAGGTTATATTAAAACACAAGCTGACCCGGCTTACGTTGCCACAACTACTTTTTTGTAATAAAAATAGTATCGGTTGTATGAAGTATACAAAATGCAGAAAAAATTGTATTTTCAATATTTGTATCAGGTTGTTGTTGTAACAGTCAACATGTGCTCTCTGTTTATTTTGCAACTGAACGTGGACATTTGTGGCACCATGTGTTGAAGCAGAGTCGAGCGACTCGCAGCGTTAGTTTTTAGCAACTTTTGTTGCTGAAGTGGTTGCCGTATACAATAACTTATGTCATAAATAATGCCATGTTTTGCAGACTGTAAACTTTAACAAAAAGTGGTAGCACATGATAACCGTAACAAGCAAAAAACAATGGTGACAAAAACTACCTGTTATTGCAATCACCACCCTTGATAATTCGAAATGAGTTTTTGAGGTGTAAATGTGATGAATAGGTAGTTTGTCGTAGATGGCCATAATAGCATTAACAATCCACCACTAAAAAAACCTTTAGAAAATAACAACTGAACAAATAGTGAACTTTACGGTACATTTAAATAAACATGGTGAAGGAGTAAAGTTTAGCTGCTTAAATTCATCTTATGGTAGATACTAGTGTCTGTGCTTTTATAACATAATTTAGTTAAAAAGCAAGTACACGACCTACAGACCACATCCAGCCCGAAGTGGGGAGAATATTGAGATTGAAGCGGAGAGTCCGCAACCAATTGATTCGGCAACGGGAGCTGCATCCCAGGCTCTCGTATTGGCGGATTTTTCGCAACAATCTTGATTTGAAAACTTACAAGATCCGATTAGGAATACAATACAAAGATGTTCTTCAGTTATAGATCCACATAAATGTACATAAATGATTGGAGCGTTTTTTCCAATATAAATCTGCACAGACCATATGCGTCAGCAGACATTGCTAACGCACACTGAGGGAGAGATATAACAACATTATGGAACATTTTCAGGGTCATTGTCTGGGAGGTAAGAAATTCCAAGTCAAGGTGAAGGCACTAGGCTAGTATGTTATAGTAGTTTTCACTTACCAAAATGTTTGATCGCTTAGCTTTTTAGCTACAACACAAGAACCACTGATGATTTCTCATTTCATTATTCAGCAGAATTGTAGGAAAGCATGACCCTTTGAACATTTTAATATACTAACCTAGTACCTTCACTCTGACTTGGAATTTTTCACCCCCAAAGATTGGCCATTGCACTGTGTTAGTAAATAATAAATCCACAATATTGGAGCGATGTGCGTATAATTAATATAAATCCGCATAAAATTAATATTACTAATACGTTTTGCACACATAGCAAGTACCATATACTTGGGTCAGGATCGCTATTCAATATCATTAGTAATGGCCAGTTTTATACACTTTACAAATGATATAGACTAAATTAGACCAGAAATTTGGAGTTATTGGGGAAATTTAATGAAATAAGGCGATAAATTAATTTTTTTTTGAAGATTTCATTCGATAAAATTAGTCCAACATTATTTTTTACATAGATATATTAATAAAAAGTGCAACAACGAATCTGGGGGTGAGAAATACCAAATCCGGGTGAAGGTACTAGTATAGTAACACCCCGAAATGGTTTAGCGTTCTCTACATTTCTATTATAAACTGTAGAAAATGTTAAAACCCACAAATGTAATATGTTAAATTCCTTATCTTTGGGCAATATCAATATCTTCAATAGCATTGGTAATATTTTATGGGGTAACCGAAAGGGTCCAACTGAGAATCAAAGAAAAAAAATATCTTAATTTTAAGAAATCATAATTTCTGATGGATGGGGTAAACCTGGATTCTTAGGTTTCACCTGTAAATACGAAATACTAAAAGTAAAATATTTTGAACGGGAAATATGAAATGCCTGTAGGGGCATAACAGGTTCGATTTAAATTCAAAAATCAACATTCAATAAACGTTAACCTTCTGAAAAATTTGTTTGACTTCAGTGTAGTTACAAAAAGGTTATACATGTGGAACTATGGGGGAGATTTCGGTAATTTGTATGAAAGGTTTCTGAATCGGTGTGTCAAATGTTTCGGTTCTCTGCGGTTTTGCATACTGTAACAAATAATTTAACTGACAAAATTCAAATATGCTTAGGGTGATCAATTATTCGGGTTTTTGCGAAAACCGGTTTTCAAATTATTCGAAAAATGGCATTTGAAAAAAACCGGTTGCTTTTTTGGAAATTCACAAAAAACCGGTTAATCCGGTTTTCAAATGTATGCCAAATAACAAATTAAAACACAATTTTTGACAAAAAAATTTCATTGAAAAATAAAAGAAAATAATATACTTATGTTTTTTACAATGCAATTATTACAATCCAAAACATTACTGAGATCAGTTTGTTAATTTAACAAAGCCAAATAAAACATAACAAAATAATGCATTTTTAAATACTTGATTATATAAAAATATATTTAATTTAATCTTTAGTTTTAGTAACATTTAAGAAATAAGATACAATTTAAGTGCTTGGGTGTATAACTATCATATAAATTTTCTGATAATTGGTGTTTAACGTTTTGCTTTCGAGATCAAGTGTTCGCACAGTAACATTTATGTATTTTATGTAAGATATATCCGACCATTCATCGACCACAATAGAGAAGCGTTTTTCTGCTTTAAGTAAATCAATTTTTTCTTTAACTTATCTTTTTTGGGTAGATAGAAATCATATATTTTCTCCCATATTGTATTCTCAGGAGCCGGCAGAATCTGGAGAAAAAAAACATGTGCGAGTACACATTTAACACAATTATGAATGAATTTAAATAAAAAGGATCGAACGCCAAAAAACCGAGATTCGACAAAAAAATAACCGGATTATTCGATATTCGAAAAACAGGGATTTAAAAAAAACCGACGGTTTTTATGAGTGAAAAAAACCGAGTATCCGGTTTCTGAAAACCGAACTGATCACCCTAAATATGCTACAGTTCGTAAGTTATGGGGGGGAAATATTAATTTTACGATAATATGTTATTTTGTAGGGGAGGTACGAAAAGGGGTCGGCCGATATAGCCCATATTCATTACTGAGTCAAATTTCAATAAGCTTATTTGTATTTTGTATTTGTTTATTATTTGATATCCTGTACAACAAGAAAATTTCTTATAATTACAGTACAGGAATTATAAAGGTTAAAAAATGTTTTGTTACAAAAAGGGTTTTAAACTAAATAAATAAGTAAAATGAAAAGAAAAATGATAAATATAAATATAAAATCGTTTAAACAATATAAGGAGAGAATGGAGAGAAAAGAGAGAGAAACCTATTACACAAGTTAATTTTATGCATATAAAAGTATTCAATTATTATTATCGTGGGTTTTATAAAAATCAGTGATATGTTTTTTAAATTTATTAGCGTTACTGATAGTTTGGAGGCTGTTTGGTAGTGCATTCCAAAGACGAATTGAATGAACAAAGAATTGCCAATCAGACACAAGACTACGGTGAATTAATGGCATAAGCTTCTTACCCCTGTTGGATCTAGAAAATTGCAGTTTTTGCTCAAAATGTGACTTATTTCAAGTTTCTTAAAAAAAGTGTGTGTGAAAGTAAGAGGGTGAATACGGTCATTTGTATGGGAGGTATCAGAGGGTGTGAGGCAAATGTTTCGGTTTCCTAAGTACTTGTCTACTATTCGAAAATAATTGAACTTAGCACATTCAAAATCCTCCAGTTGCCCGTTTGAAAGTTATGGAAGAAATAATAAAAAAAAAACTTAATTTCCCTTTACACCCCATGAATGAGGTATGGGATAGCTTCTCGCGTTGTTGTGAATTAACACGCTTTCTATTTCTAGATTCACAACTAATGGCATCTACTTGTTTATCGACGAATGCAAACATCACTGTTTGAGAAGCTCTTACTAGACACGCCGATTGACTCGACACTAATACTGCGAAGTTGCTGTCGACAACATTCGAGGGGAGCCGACAATGAAAGAAAAAATTATTTATTTTTTTTCTTTTAAGATGACTAGAGCCAGGAGTTGAACCTGGGACCTCCCGCATGGTAGTCGCGTGTTCTAACCACTATGTCACGGTCGGAAGAAATAATAGTTTTTCAAAAAGAGGTCATTTTGTATGGAAGGTATCAGAGGGGGTCAATCGATGTAGACCATATTCATTCCAGAGTAAAATTTTTATAATCGTACATCTTTCGCAAAATAAAACTGAATTCAGTGTACTTACAACAAAGATACGTACATAAAACTATGAGGGTGAATTCGATCATTTGTATGGAAGGTACCGGAAGGGATGTGTCAAAGGTTTTACTTCTCCTTCACTTGTCCGTTTCGAAGTTATGCAAGGAATATAATTTATCCAAAAATAGGTAATTTTGTATTGGAGTTACCAGAATTGGTTGGGATATTCTGCCCATTTACATTCCCATTACTTCCTTTTGAAAGATATTAATACCGCTAAATTTTCATACGGATTAGTTAGGATTAACTCGAGTTATCGTGCCCACCAGCCATCCAACCAGGCGGACGCATATAGCTCAATCATCTTAAAAAATCCTTAAGATACTTGGGGTCTAACTTGTTTCCTTTAATGCGTTACACTTTTTCTCATATCGAATGATATACCATCATCCCTAAGTAGGCTTGCCAGATTTAAAATTGTAAAATTCTTGACATTCACCAAAAATTTTCTTGATTGTGAAAAAAAATCTTGACAAATAAAATCACTCATACGTTATATGTTTTACATATTTCAGTTTCATTTAATTTTTTATAAAAATATAATTTCATATAAAAAGTATACAAAACATTAAAAAATCAATTACAGATATTTCAGTCAGTTGACTGACTGATAAATACCCTTACCTTGTGTATGATATTACTTATTAAAATTTAACTTTTTTAACGTCTTGAGGAGTTTATATTTGAATTTGTTGAAAATATATCAAATATATCAGTGACAAACGTTTAAATTTCTCAAGGTTTTTTTTAAACTGACCAAATTTAAGCATTCTCTAAATGTCGGTTTGGATTTAATGTAAGAAATATCAATTTTCCAAAAATAGGTCAATTTCATTGGGAGTAATCAGGGGTCGGCCGATATAGTCCATATTCATTCCGGGGTGCAATTTTTATTACATGTTTAAATTCAGTGTACTAACACAAGGAATATGGTACCAAAAGGAATGTGGCAAAACGTTTCGATATTCTGAGGATTTGTCTACTATTACCTCTTACCTAAGGTTGAGTTTATAAAAAATATATATAGTGGGAACACTGAGTTTGATTTTTTTATTTTACGACTTAGTGTTATTGGTAAATTTAATACTTCGAAGCATAAAATGAGAAAATTTACGATTTGACATTACGTCGCTGACCTGGCATTGTTTCTCTACGGCTTTCTAAAACCATTAAGGATTTTCTCTACAAAACCAAGACGCCGGCGATATTTAGCCGGTTAATCTAAAATTTGGGTTTATACGACCGGAGCTTCTACTTGAAATTGGCTGTTTAATGTTGTCAAATTGCACAGTGCAACAGTGAAAAAATACAAGAACTTGACAGTATAGGTTCGATTCTACCATCGGCGGGTAATAAAACCCTATACTCAGTTTGGCGAGGTAGGTGACCAATTTTTTTTTATGGACCTCAAGGCTACATCAGTTTTGTCCAACAACTAACGCACACTACATGATAGCGCTAAACTATATTCAGCAATAATGTAGCTGTTAGTTATGCGCATTAACTTTTCAGCCCTTTTGCAAAAAAAAAAAAAATTGAAGAAGAAATTATTATTTTTTCACTTTTTTGAACATTACTTTGAGGGAGTCCAAATTTTTCACTAACAATGTTCACCAAAATTGTATCCATGGTAAAGTTGAAGAACTTTCGTGAACATATCAATACAATCCGAACGTGTCTAGGCAACCTAAATAGCTCATAAAGTCCACTATGATACCGGTTTTTCGTACCATTACGCACGTGTAAGCCAGTTACGTGGTTGGATATCAAGCGATTTTAAGTTTCTCAGCGGATTTTGAAAGAAGACACTGCGGCCTTCCCAACGATATATATAGTTATATTGATTACTTGTCTCATATATGTCATTTTTTTTGCAACGAAATTTTAAACTTTTGTGATTTATTTACTTCTAGCTGACCCGGGCAAACGTTGTTTTGCCTTCAAATTTTATCTTCACTGCAAGTCTTTCTTGAGTTACGGTGCAAAAACACAAAAAACCTAAATATTGCGCCATCTTTCTGACAAACTTCACAGAAACACAGATAAACTACTCACGGCCCATAGAGCAAGCATATAAAATTTGGTCAAAATCGGTCCAGTAGTTTTTGAGTTTAGCGATCACGAACATACATGTAATTTTTATACATGTAGATATTATTTAAGTTTGAAGAAGTTTGTAGCCAATTTTTTGTAAGGACACCCTAATTTTCACTATTTTATTCAGAAAGTGCACGCTTTCACGAGTTAAACGCATACTTGTTTGTAAAGATCGTTTAACAAATAGTTAAGTTATTCATGTTTTCCGAAGAACACATATATTGTCAACTTCTTGTATTTTACAAAAAGTTTTCATTAGCTGCATAGTGTTATTGGTGTTCACTAGGGAGGCGAAAATAAGTGATGATAGATTTTTGAACGAATACATTAACAAAAACTTTTCACAATAATATTTCTATGAACTGTTCATTTTATTTAAAAAACCAGTCAGAAAGTTTCAGTCGGGCGACCCGACTTACATACATATACCATCACCCTCAGTAAAATAAAAAAAAATTGCTATTATATTGATATTATTACTCGATTTCTAAAGTGGGTGGAGTGGTAAATTTGTATAGGAGGTACTAGAAGGGGCGTGTCTACACTTCTAGGTTTATCCTCCAAAACTTTATCCTGTTATAGCTTTACTAAATACAGAGTTTGGGCACGATAGCGTTGGATGTATTGATATTATTACTCCATCTCTGAAGTGGGCGGAAAGGTACATTTGTATGGGAGGTCCCATAAGGGGGCGCCGCTAGACTTCCAATCTAAAGTGGGCGGCGTGGTACATTTGTATGGGAGGTACCAGTATGGGCGTGTCTAGACTTCCAGACTTAAGTACAGAATTTGGGTACGATCCCGTTGGGTGTATTGATATTATAACTCGATTTCTAAAGTGGGCGGAATGATGTATTTGTATGGGAGATACCAGAAGTGGCGGAGCCATGTAGCCCATTTGCAATACCGTAAGTAGTTTTGGGGAAATATTAACTCGTGCAAAATTTCAAGACATTTGGTTGAGTCTTTCGAAAGTTATCGTGCGAACCAGCCGGACAGCCACCAGACAGACAGACAGACAGACGGACATGGCTCAAATGACTTAAAAAGTCATGAATCGAATTTGGTTCTAAGAAACCTAGGGTCTGAAGTGACCCCTTCTATGTGTTACAATTTTGGGTCGTATCAAATGATATATACCATCATCCCTAAGGGTGATGGTATACAAAAATATTTGCGTTATTTTTCGATTGGTCTGTAAAAATCTTGACAAAACTTATTTTTTCTTGATTCTTGACAAGCATTAAAAATTCTTGTAAATCAAGAAAAATCAAGATCGCCTGGCAACCCTATCCCTAAGGGTGATGGAATAAAAATTATAAATGAATATCACATCTTTAGTTGGAGACGCCATAACTACGTATGAGTAATTTTAATAATATGCGGTTTATATATTCATCATACGCACATCGTTCCAAAGTTGTGGATTTATGGTTTATTTTGTTATTTATTTAAATAAATAAAAAAAATAAAACACAGTGCAATAGCAAATCTGGGGATGAGTCCTAGAGAAGGTTAAAGGTCAGTATAGTAAAAAGCCAAAATTGTTTTTCGTTCCCTACAATTCTGCTGTAGAATGAAATAAGAATTCATCACTGATTCTTGAGTTATTGCTGAAAAACTAAGCGAACAAATATCAATTTAAGCAAAAAAAAAAAGAAAGTGTTATACAAAAACGCCATACCCCTTGGGGGTTTTACTATACCTTAACCTGATTAAGGGTCGATGTCGAATTGCGGTAGGACCAGTTACATTTTACTACATATGTACTACTTACATATATATTATTCAGACAACTATAACAGTAAAAAACACAATGACCAACTGATTTTGTTTGTATATCAATTATGGAATTAAAAAGGCTTCGATATTTCAGCATATACTTGTATGTGTGTTAATTTTTCACTTTGAGGTTTGCGTAGTCTACTGCAGAACAATATTTGGATCATAAATCATTCACAGCACAATGATACAGCTATTGATGTTACATCACCTATGGTGTTCATTCTAAATATGCAAACTAAACTCAAGAATTTTATTAAATCAATTAAATCGTCTAGTTGTTAAAAACAATTTTTGTAAGATTTTTCTAACCACAAATAATAACATGACGCCTATATGAAAAAATTAAAATCCAAACTATACATTACCATGCTTTCAGCCTTCAAGCTAGTTTATTTTTTCAAATGGCTCTGAAGCCATTTTATTCAAATGGCTAGCTCTTATGCAAAATTCATCTCTGGCTGCCAGCTTCCCCTCCATAATTCCAACTTCATATAGGTTAAATGAACTACCAGTGAATTGATTGACTTTTAATTTATTTACTGAGAAGAACAATGAACACAACAACTATTGCTATTCGCACATCCTTTTTATATATATTTTGTTAATAGAGGCAAAATTCCAGGAAAATTAATATTAATTGCAATACTTAAACATTCAAGTATCAATGTGTGCGTGTTGGGGAATTCATGTGTGTACACATGCGTGTGTGTGTGTGTGTGAAAGTGACCCATGGGGACTACAGGTGTTAATATCGTTTAAATTGGTTATGTTGGGAGTTGGCATTTAATCCACTCGGAGCCAATAATGATAATGATTATTTCCATGCAACAACAACAACAACTTTTATGACCATGATTTCGTTGTTCTTACTCCTACTGTGTGTGAGTGTGTGTGTCACAGTGAATAGGTTGTATGTTTTAATGTTATTAAAAAGGTATGACAACAAAACCACATGAACGAGCATTGTTAAATGCTGCTGTTTAAAATAAATTAAAAATTTATAAAATTTATATATGTTATGGTGGCGCAAAATAGTTGTTGCTATACAAAGGCGGGTGTAGTATAAAGACGATTGTTCCCTTGACGAATTGATGAAACAATACTGCATTTATCTACGCATTACGTAAGGTTTAGTAAAATGGTATAAATACATTATCTATAAGCCGTTGCACTTGTCTTAGCAGTATAGTGTACAAAGCCGAAATCGAAAAAACCGTTTTATGTCAAGAATTAAACGATATAGAGCATACGTCCTGCGGACGTGAGTACCATCGGAAATAAGTGCAGAAGTTCGATGAGACACGTTCGACAAATCAACCTTTTATGACCAAAATTAAAGTGGTACAGAAATTAAAGCCTCAAGGTCATCCTTACAGGTTGCAGTTTGCTAACGAATGCTATAGAGGTTCAACAGCTTTACCAACATTTTCTCTCTTAGACGAGGCACAGGTGAAATATCAGTTATTTAAGGTTTCAGAAAAGATTGCTGTATGGAAGCTTTATGATCAAATGGTCCATAATTTTATAAAGTTCAAAGCGGACTGTTACTGAGAATACAGTGCTTCTGCCATGTTACATTACTTGTTTGCTCCAGCGCTACATAATTTCAATGGCTTAAATTAACTATCGTAGTTTCAGCTAGATGAATTTTTAGGCAAAAACTTATATCTGAAAGAGGTGACACTAAATGCCCAGATAGTTGGATTTGGTTTTGTAAGTTTCCGTCATGCCTCCATCAACAATAAGAAGGAAGTCCAAATTAATATGCACCACTATGTAGCTGCTGCGGCAAATCTCCTTACTAATCTCAAGAGTCAAAGTGTAGATGTAAATCTAGTCCAAGAACCCTTTTTTACGAGGTGCAATCATCGATAGACGGTCCAATCCAACATCAGCTGCATAATATTTTAGACTGCTATTTTAGTGCATAACTCTTGGAACTGAATCTCGCGCATATGAAAAAACTGTGTTCAGCATCTTCAATCACATCTTGACAACGGCTCCACGAGAAGCCCCCCAATAAAATAACGCCCAAACGAAAAATGAAATATTCCCCAAATTTTTTTCATACATTTTTGGGTGTTATTTCATATGAAATAACTCCCAATTTTTTTGGGCCGTTTTTCATTTTCCTTTGGGGATTATTTCATTCCTCATTTGGGGTTTTCAAATTATGAAATAATCTCCAATGAAATAACACCCAACCAATCTGTTAAATTCGGGGTTTGCTTCATATAGTGTATAATTTGGGTGTTATTTCATTTTTTATTCGGGGTTTATTTCCTTTTTTAAAGCTGTTGTTTTTTAGGGGTTATAATTATATAATTATATAAAAATAGGCCTTTTACAAGAAAACTTTTAGCCGGTGAATATATTACAATATCTTTATGTTTCCATTTGTGTTCATTTTGACGGATAGAAAATCAAGAAAATGCACCGAGCATTTTTTCATTTTGAGAATGATATCTAAGAATTGAAATTTTTTAAAATTTGTAAGAGTTCTATAAAAGGAAAAATTAAATAAAAGCAGAGAGTTTGATTTGCTTCTGAACATTAGAGGTGGTTGTGTAAAGGCCAAACGTAAAAGGCAAATTGTTTTCCGAACTGCAAAAATAGAGCAGGGATACAACGATCTACGATCCACACGATTCATTTCATTAATTTTGCGACTTTGCTGTTGGTCCATATTGACTTCATGAAATCCTTGGTGAATCTTACTCTTTTATGAAATTTGGGCATAATTTCATTTTTGTTGCTGAAGGGGTTTATTTCATTGGGGGTTATTTCATTTTCATCATTGGGTGTTATTTCATATGAAATTACTCCCAAATATTGGGGGTTGTTTCGTTTTCGCTTTGTCCTTTATTTCATTTATTTTTCGATGTTATTTCATTCATTGCTTTTGGGTGTTATTTCCAATTTTTTGGGGTTTTTTTCATTGGGGGTTATGTCCTGGGCGTTATTTCATTGGGGGGGGGGGCTTTTCATGGAGCCTTGCCAACACGGACAAAAAGGTGTATCGATAATCTTATATTCTGAAGGTATCGTGGGGCCTATGGTTTTGGCTTCATTAAGATCCGAAGCAACAACAATTACCGCAATATCGTCCATAACATTCCTTAAGAGGGGACCAAGGACAGACCCTCGTCCATATTATACAGAACCACAAGGTTCCTGAAGTAGTTCTGTAGGATTGCTGTCAGGTATTGGGGAATACTAAGATTTTGCGATACCTGTATAGGTTCCTTCCAGTTCGCAGAGTTGAAGGCGTTCTTTACATCTAGGGCTACAGCAACACAGTAATCGTTTGAGTGACTTCTCTTATTTATTGCTTCTTTTGTGTTTCTTCAAGAGTTTTAATAGCTTCTATGGTTGGTTTGGATTATCTGAACCCGAACTGATATTCCGATAGTTCATTTGCTGTATCCACGCTATCCTGTAGTCTCTTACATATTATGGACTCTAGTAACTTTCCAATAAGGCATATTGGTCGGAGAGAAGACGGATTGTTCGACGGCATTTTACCCTTCGGTAAGTTGTCTACGAAAACTGGATTGTTGACAATAGTGTCAAGGGGTTAAGATGACGACAGCTACAGACGTTTTTGTGAAGAACACATCTGAAAGGGTTAGAATCGGTATTGTAGCTAGGAAGGGACTTAATAAAAGGGTTTTCTGGAACTGAGGTTTTATAAAAACTTAAACTTACAAAAACTTAATTTCCCTTTACACCCCATGAATGAGGTAAGGGATGCTGCTCGCGTTGTTGTGAATTAAGACGCTTTCTATTTTAGATTCACAACAATCGGCACCTACTTGTTTATCGACGTATGCTAACATCACTGTTTGAGAAACTTTTACAAGACATGCCGATTGACTCGACAGTTATACTGCAAAGTTGCTAGTGACAACATCGAGTGCTGAGGTTTTATAACATCTTACAATGTACTTGGCGTCTAAAAGGTGTCATAGTAATGAAATCCTGGCATGTAATAAAAATTCTCACAAGTCTTGGATTTTATTATTCATAATGGATTTGTAATATGGGCAATACCCCGACCTTTTGAAATAGAGACAGGGATGTTGTCAATGACATAACCCTGACAAATAGGGACACTTTCATTATTAGGTATTGGAGGGTCACCGGGAATTTTTTCTTTCTCAGACCATAATTCCATATACTTTACAGTCGATGTGGTAGGGAATTACCAGAAGCCATATAGGAATCCGCGGATGAAAAGTTGGGCGGAGTCCCTTCAGCGAACTATGTGGAAGGAACTTGTCGTACAATTGCTGATGTAAATTGGAAAGTAGATGTTCTATCTAAAGCTCTCAATCTTTGCTTTGCTAAGTCTTGTCCTTTCACTTTTCCGGTCAAGAGATCGCAGCCAGAGTGGTGGAGTAAGCTGTTGGAAACCCAGGGCAAAGCTACCGGAAGGAGAGAACGGATTTAGAGGAGGACTGGAACGCCTTATGAATCAGTTTCAACAATTACATTATTATTAATTAAAAAATCAAAAAGACCCAGGAAAATTTTTCAGAACTTGTTGCGAATGGTAATAATTCTAGAACCGTTTCTTTTTTATCTTCCTTCAATTCTTTATGTGGTTCCATATAACCGATTATGTATAACATGTTACATCACATATTCCGTAGAACAGAAAATGAATATTTCTGTTTAATTTTCATGTTGGAAGCAATTGAAGTTGTTAAAGTATGGAGTATTTATTTGGAGCAAACAATTGCTAAAAAAGCAAAAGTTATGTGGAGACGAATGGAGTTGTTACTCATATTTTAGGGACACATGTTATACCACGATAATGTAAATATCTTGCACCCATGCGAGGTGCTGATATTTTACAACTCTAATAAGAATAACAAATAAATGTCAGATTATTTATTCAAATAATAAATTGAAAATTGTCATTATTGTGAAATTTCTTTCTTGATAACAGAATAATTAATTTATAAAATATTGTAAATATTGGACACATTTTGAAGAAATCTTTTGCAAAAAGGCAAGTAAAATAGAAAATGATATCAAGAAGAAAAATAAAGTATGAAATTGGGAAGGAAAGGAAGAGAATTCGTCATCTTATTGAAGCCAGCAGGCAGAGTATTCAGTATGTATAAGGTGGACCCGTTGAAAGTATTAGTGAACTTGGACTTGAAATTTCGAATGTAGGTCCTGTGTCTTCAAAAAGACGATCGTCAGTAAACATGAGTGCGTCTGAAAGGCTTCGTTTTAAATTAAAAAAATGGTACGCGATCCATAACGTTCCGGTTAAGACGTGCACAAATTTGCTTAAGATCCTCAAATCAGAGAAAATAAACGTTCCTTCCAGTGTTCCAGGATTGCTTCAACGCAAAGAAAAATGTATTCAACGTACAGTATCACCTGGTTCATATATTTACATTGGATTATCAAAACAGTTAAAGAAAATTTCTTCCATAATTTCAAAACAAAACTTGAGCAGTTTGGAAATTGATGTAGGGATCGACGGACTTCCACTTTTTAAGAGTTCTTCTACGGGCCTATGGCCTATTCTTGGAGATATTGCTGATCTCCCTCAAGTAGACGTTTTTTTAATTGGTACCTATGTAGGTCCAAGCAAACCTACTTGTATAAACCAATACCTCCATGATTTCATTTACGAGAGTAAAGAGCTTATAAAAAATGGGTTGTTAATTAATGGAAAAATTATAACTGTAAACTTTAGAGCTTTTATTGCAGATGCACCTGCAAGGGCTTTTATTTGTGGCACCATAGGATATAATGGCTTTAATGGTTGTTCCAGGTGTCATCAAAATGGACGAAGCATAAATCATATAACAGTTTATAGTACTAAATCCGGCTCTCTTAGAAGTGATAATGAGTTTTTACTAAGTACAGACATTCTTTACCACAAGAAAATGTATATCGATCAAACCTTGGCTCTAGAAGACATTGGAATTAAAATGATTACGCAATTTCCTTTAGATCCAATGCATCTCGTGGATCTGGGAGTTGTAAAAAAGATGTTGGTGTTTTTAATACAACAACTTAAGCCAAAATCAAAGGTCGCTGAATTCTCGTCCGCTTTAACATCTTTGTTGCCACACATACCAAATGATTTCTGTCGAAAAACTCGATCTGTTAGTGAGCTCTTAAGGTGGAAAGCTATTGAATTCAAGCATTTTGTTTTATATTGGGGTATTGTGGTGGTTAAAGTTTTTTTTAGCAAGCAAATATTTGACCATTTTCTTCTCCTTAGTTGTTCATATCGTATGCTTTTATGTCCCAAAACATTTAGGGACAACTTAGGAAAAGCGGATGAATTAATTTCATATTTTGTACAAGAGTTTCCTAAAATATATGGAGAATCTTCAGTTTCGTATAATGTACACAACTTATTACATTTGGTAGATTGTGTTAGAAACCATGGTTGTTTAAGCGAGTTTTCAGCATATAAATTTGAGAATTTTATGAAAAGTATAAAAAAGAAAATACGAATGCCAAAACACTTGGAACAACAGATTTATAATCAGTTCTCAACATCTTTAATCATTAAACCTGAGAAACTCGACTGTATCAAAAAGGATAGTAGAGGTACAATTAAATCTTTTTTTAAAAGCAGTTTTTATTTTTCAACAAAATATCCCAACAACCTGATATGCAATAGACTTGGAGCCCATGTTGAAATAGTTGAATTACTCTCGGACAATTCATTTTTTGGAAGAGAATTGGTTAATAAAACTGAATACTTTACGTACCCAACTCTTTCATCTCATTTGGGCATATTTTTTGTTGACCATGAAATACAAAATGTTTTATATACAGGACATAAGACAAAAATGTTTCTTATTGCCACTTACAAATGGATTCATTATTCTTCCACTTCTAGAATAAGTATAATTTCAAAATGCCACCCAAAATTAAAATGCCAAAACTACTTGTAGAGTCTGAAATTTTGCAGGAAATTACAAATCAACTAGCTACATTGACAACGGAAGTTGCTGAAATGAAAAGTAAGTTTTAGGTTTTTGTTTTATTAATTTATATTAATTACTGCGTAATACTTTCTCTTTCAGATACTATTGCAAGGCAAAATTTTCAATTACATTCACTTATTTCTGAAAAATTAAACAAAGTTTCTGAAGATGTAGCAAATTTAAATGGTAAGTATGGAGTTCTTAATATTCAAAATATTTTTTTTATGTATTATGTTTTCTAAATGGTGTTCAGCAAACAATGCAGCTCAAAATACAAAAGTGTCAAACATTATTGGCGAACAATCAGTTTTACTCTGAAATATATTATCATCTCAATTCTCGCTACCAAAATTTGCAAACAAGTTTCCCCTACAAGATGAAAAGGCTTTAAACGATTTTGAAAATGAAATTACCGAAGAAAATAAAGGGGAAATGGTATGTTGATAATGTGGAAAATAAAATATTAATCATTCTTAATAAACCTTTTTTTTATAGATACCTTCTCTCAAATCTATTATTTCCGTTAGTGGACTGAAGTGAAAGTTAGATTCTATTCTTTCAGTTGATATTCTTCTTAATTTTAATGTCGATGGAGTCCATAATAAGAAACGATTGTGGGATTATGTGAAATTCATTGACATTTTGCATTGTAAGTAAACATTTTAATTTGTGTTTTTCTATTGCTTATTATATTTGTTTTCATAGGTGCTGCAGCCAAAAATAATGACTATAATAGAGACGCATTTAAAAATGATTTAAGAATTGCTATTAAAGCCGCCAAAAACAAATATTTTAAAGCTAAATGCCTATCAAAGAAACCGAAAAAGGTTGTTGGTGAAAAATCCGAAAAATTAGGCGAAGAAATGCAAAATTTTGATTGAAATAATGTCTGTCTGATTTCTAGTTGTTTCTTAATATTTTTAAATAGAAATGAATTGCAATGTTTAATTTTCTCACTTAATGTTTAATTTTCTCAATAAAATCAATAAAATTTTAAAAAAATTGTTTTGAAGAATCAATGTTATAATAGGTTTTTGGAATAAGTTCTACCATAGGTTATCGGAAGATTAAATGCAATAAGAGCTGGTTGCAGTTTCGCATTATGCAATATAATGTTGAACTAGTTCCATAGATTAATTATGTGTTCCATTTACCCATTTGAGAACCAATTACATTTTAAAATGCACCGTATAAAAATCACTTATGAAGTAATACATTTCACAACAGGTTCCAAGCAACAGGCATATGTTCTAATTCGACATTACAGAACCTGTTGGTTTTGGGACAATTTCAAACAAAAATAATATATTGTGCAACCGAAAGGGGAACTTGTTCTTTATCAGTAAAAGTTCTTCTGCAATTGGTTATTTGCAACAAGATATTTTGCTGGGGAGGTACATGGTTTAAGTACTATGAGCCCATACTCGCTGCTAATGATGCCACGCCATTTATAATGGCCCTGCCTATGTCCCCGAAAGTATTGGGTTTCATTCGTAGAACAGATGTGTCATGGACCCAGACCAGCACTGAAAAACTGATGAGTATGTATCCAATATTCTTCGGGCTGTTTAGATGCAGATAATGCGGTAGCTAGTATGAGAACACCCCGTCAATCAATCATATAGACTTGGAGGTTGTGAATTATATGATGGATGAGGAAAAGATGCAGTGGGTAACAAGTTCGTTATAGACCTACAAATCACCTGGTCCGGACGGACGGTATAATACCTATCATGTTTCAGACCGCTGTGCATAATACAACTCCGATTTTGATGGACATTTTCAATAGCTCATCTTTTATGATTAGTATGTATGTTGATAAGGACATCTTTAAGCCTTCATACTCTAAGCACCTCTCAAGATGCGTACATGGCTGGAATTCCATTTGCGAGTGCTTTACATGACGTAGTTGGTTGACTTCACTTTAGCTGCCTTCCTGGATGTAGAATTGTCTCTCAATAAATCATTAATGTATCACGATCGCTAGTGAATTGGGTGGATTGCATGCTGGAAAAGTGTGTCATAAACTCAGAACTTGGACTTGATGCTGGAACACATTGTCATGAATGCAGAACTGGAGGGAGCTGCGTAAAAAGACTGCTAATACAGGAACACAACGCAGTGCGGAATCTCGTGCCTTTCTCTACTTAAACCCTACAATGAGGATGGTACGAAAATTGTGGCATATGTGGACAACGCACAGTGTAACGTGTGTGGCCAAAATGTAACAAAGTTGATGTCATAAATGAAACAAATTTAAATGGAGATTTACTCAAAATTGTTTCATTAGAACACTCTTAACTTTTTTTCAGGAATATCTACATTTTCATGTTGTTTTAAGTCCACAAATTTAAGGGTTTAAGGGTACTGAACGATTTTAAACAATTGCAACTATTGAGGTTTTCGGTCAATTTTAAAGGTTTTTGACTTTTTGGAGAGATTATGATATTTTCTAAAACCTCTTAAATTTTCAAGACTACAGTTTTGAAATTGTGTGAGTACGGCAGACAGTAAGAAAATCTCTAAAGAAAGTTAAGTATGTGTATTGTTTCCAAATTTCAAAAGACGATAAAAAAATGTTAGCCTATGTTTACCTTCATTTTTGTTTCTGATGATAAACGAAACTGTATACTTTAACACAGAAAAAGAGACTGCCCCACGCTGTCCCATTTTTTTAATTTTTCTGCTTTTTGCTTTGCTAAAACTCGGTGAAATTTTGCTGAAATTTTTAATGAAAAATTCCCATTTTAGGAGGAAAAAACTTGTTTGGTTTGTATGGGAGGTGGGTGTGGGTTTAGTCTCAACACGACCACGCTTATAATGTTACTGTTAATGGGCTTTTGTGCATTTACTCGGAGACTGTTTACATCCGCCCACTTACTGTAAGCATGTCGATAGGTGCTTACGTACTATGTTTGTCCTAACCAACTATTAATAAATCTCTCCAGCGGTTAATAGAAACAATGAAAGCTGATAGGTCTAATATGTGTTGGGCCCTTATCGGAGGGTTCCCCGCTTTGGAAACACCTTTGGCTCCATGAAACACTGAATCATCGTATCACCCACCGGTTATAGTCCACCCGTTAAGATCATGTCCGGTCAATTAAGGATAAGTGTCGTCTGTGAAAAAAATTTTATGAAAGCTGATGACCCTCTCTTTAATTTAATGAGCAAACCGAAGCCTTTGAGCATTGTCTTGGGGCTTTGATTATACCCTCACCCTCCGGGTATATATCATTTGATACGGCCTAAAAGTGTTACACATAGAAAAAGTCACTTTACACCCTAGTTCAGATTTATGACTTTTTAAGTCATTTGATCCATGTCTGTCTGTCTGTCCGGTTAGTACGCACTATAACTTTCAAAAGACTGAACCAATAATTTGAAAATTTTGCATGGTTTAAAATTTTCCCAAAACTACTTACGGGATTGTATATGGGTTACATATACGCGCCCCTTCTGGTAACTCCCATACAAATGTACCATTACGCCCATTTTAAATATCGAGTAATAATATAATTACACCCAACGTGATCGTGCCTAAATTCTGTATTAAGTAATGCTATAACAGAATAAAGTTTGAAGAAAAAAGTGTATGTCTAGCCACGCCCCTTCTGGTACCTCCTGTACAAATGTACCATTCTGCCCACTTTAGAAATCGAATAATAAATCCTGTATTTGGTAAAGGTATAATAGGATAAAGTTGTAGAGAAACCAGTACAGAAATTTCAGTCAGTTAAACTGACTGATAAATACCATCACCCAATATAAGATATTGTTTAAGTCTTGAGTTATTGAAATTAACCGATTTGTAATTAAAACCAGTTAGAAAGTTTCAGTCGGGCAACCCAACTTACATTTACCCTTACCCTCAGTAAAACAAATAATTTTCTATTATATTGATATTATTACTCTATTTCTAAAGTGGGCGGAGTGGTACATTTGTATGGGAGGTACGAGAAGGGGTGTGGTTAGGCTTCCAGATTTATTCTCCATTACTTTATCCTGTTATAGTTTTACTAATTACAGAATTTGGGCACGATTGCCTTGGGTGTACTGATATTATTAGTACATCCCTAAAGTGGGCGGAAAGGTACATTTGTATGGGAGGTACCATAAGGGGCGTCGCTAGACTTCCAATTTTTTCTCCAAAACTTTGTCCTGTTATAACATAACAAAATACAGAATTTGGGCACGATCGTGTCGAGTGTATTGATATTATTACCCTATTTCTAAAGTGGGCGGAGTTGTACATTTGTATGGGAGGTACCAGAAGGGGCGTGTCTAGACTTCCAGATTTTTTCTCCAAAACTTTATCCTGCTTAAACTTTACCAAATACAGAATTTGGGAACGATCGCGTTAGGTCTTTTAATAATATTAATCGATTTCCAAAGTGGGCGGTACCAGATGTGTATGGGAGGTACCAGATGGGGCGTGAATAGACTTCCGATTTTTTTCTCCAAAACTTTATCCTGTTATAGCTTTACTAAAAATAGAATTTGGGTACGATCACGTTTAATTTATTGATATTATTTCGCCATCTCTATAGTGGGCGGAAAGGTAGAATTGTATGGGAGGTACCAGAAGGGGCGTGGCTAGGCTTTCAAAATTTTTTCCAAAACTTTATCCTGTTATAGCTTTACTAAATATAGAATTTGGGGACGATCCCGTAGGGTGTATTGATATTATTACTCGATTTCTTAAGTGAGCGGAATAATGTATTTGTATGGGAGGTACCAGAAGGGGCGGGGCCATGTAGCCCATTTGCAATACCGTAAGTAGTTTTGAGAAAATAATAACTCGTGCACATTTGGTTGCGTCTTTCGAAAGTTATCGTGCGAACCAGCCGCACAGCCACCAGACATACAGACAGACAGACAGACGGACATGGCTCAAACGACTTAAAAAGTCATGAATCGAATTTGGTTCAAAGAAACCTAGGGTCTAAAGTCACTCCTTCTATGTGTTACACTTTTGGGTCGTATCAAATGATATATACCCTCATCCCTAAGGGTGATGGTATAAAAAGCCACGCCCCTTCTGGTACCTTCCATACAACTGAACCATTCCGCCCAGTTTAGAAATCGAGTAATTAGATCAATATCGCTATCGTGCCCAAATTTTGTATTTTGTAAAGCTATAAACAAAAACAAAAATCAATTTTACCCAAACTCTGCTTTTAGTAATGCATTAACTATATACAGTACTAGCTTTCCCGGCTCGCGTTGCTTCACCCTTATACGGGTATACTTACAAAGAAACTTCTTAAGAATGTAATCAATACAGATAAAATACAAACACTTCATAAGACGAACGTGCACACATTTTCGTACTTCACATCTCACAACTAAAATATTCATCTACATTTTTTTAGAGTAATCCTTTAGCCTTTTAGTACCAGTTAGTTACATGTCCATATCAATTTTCGCGATTCAAGCTTTAACCGATTTGTCTGAGTTTATACCTTATTGGTAATTTGTACACCTTAAAGTACGAATTTACCAAAATCCATTCTTAGCTGACGTTTACACGAAAGAGAGAAGAACTACCCCAAATTTCATCATCCTATCTACAGCCATTTCACCCAATCAGTTAGTTAACTAAATTGATTTATATTTGAAATTGTAATTAAAATCGTTCTATTTACATGACCAACATTCCAATTATTTCAAACGGACCGTAGCACCGCCCACTTCCCAGCAAGTCGTAATCCCCTATGTTCCATTTACATAAGTAGCAAATCTCATCTTCATGCCTTCAATGGCTCGTAAAATATGACCCATTGAAATTTTGGATTGTGTGGCGGTGTCACTCCCCTGTGTCTAATAATAATGTGTTTTCTTGTAGCCTATGATAGACGCGCTCCGAACAGCACCTCACAGTAAAAATTTCACTGCAATCGATCCATTTATTTCGCCCAGATAACGATTTGTTTCATAAGGGGCGTGGCACCGCCCATTTTTGGGCCAGACGTTATCCTCTTTGTATCTGTAACATATAAAGCAAATCTCATCTTCATACCTCTAATGGCTCTTGGGATATGACCGATTGAAATTTCGGTTTGTGTGGGCGGTGCCACGCCCCATTGTCTAATTATGTTTCATGTAGCCTATGATAGGGCCCTATGGACAGTAACACACAAAGAAAAGTCAATTGCAATCGGTCCATTTATTTGGCCATAACTATTTTTAAATAAGGGGTGTGGCACCGCCCACTTTCCACAAACAAAGTTTTTTCTTTTACGACCGATATACGTACCAAATCTCGACTTCGTACATATAATGGTTTAAAAGATACAGCCATTTTAAAATTCCAGTTGTATGGGGCGGTGCCACGCCCAGTTTACGCCGTTGCAGTCCGAATTTCCAAAAATTCCGTCTTAGTGCGCGCCTACGTCATTAAAGAAACCTACTTTCTAAATTTCACGGTTTTAGCTTTAGCCGTTTGGGCTGGGGAGAGATCAGTCAGTCACCCAAGCCTTTTATATATATAGACTAGCATTCCCGGCTCGCGTTGCTTCACCCGTACTTACAATGAAGCTTCTTATGACTTTAAGCAATACAGGTAAAATGCCAAATGACGAACAAATATCCCATTTATATGATTGTAGCTTTATCACATTGGTCTGAGTGATTGTATCGCTTTAGTCCCTTTTTATCCCTTTGAAAACCCCGATTTGATAGTTCTCTAATTCTATAGGGAGCAATTCTATACATTTTCGTAACTCTACCTTTAGGTATTTGATCTAGGTGATATCATTAGTTTTATGCCTTTTTCGGTATTTTTACAACTTATGAACGAATTTTAAAATTACTTCACATCGCATAATTTTTGAGACTATACCTTTAGCTGTTTATTACCAGTTTTATCCCTTTTCAGTCCTTTTACCCCTAAAAGGTAAGAATTTCGAAAACCCTCCTTGCTTCGTTCTAATTCCATAGAGATCCTATGTAACTTATCATGATTAAATTATTAGCCGTTTGGTTTGGGCGATAGTAAAATTGTTATCTCTTTTTCGACGTTTTTACCCAGAAACATCGGATTTAGGTGATGGTACAACTTTTATTCCTTATTGGTTATTTTTAACCCATAAAAGTACTAAATCCGTTCTTAGCTGACGTTTACTCAAAAAAGGGAACAACCATCCCAAATTTCATCATCCTATCTACAGACAGTAGTCAATTTAAATATATTGATTATGATAATGTTATTACAATCGTTCTATTAATATGACCGACGTAACAATTGTTTCAAAAGGGGCGTGGCACTGCTCATTTCCCAGCGAGACGTAATCCCCCATGTACCATTAACATATGTAGCAAATCTCAGCTTCATACCTTAAATGCCTCGCGAAATATGACCGATTGAAATTTTGGCTAGTGTGGGCAGTGCCACGCCCCTTTGTCTAAGTATGTTTTCATGTAGTCTATGATAAAGACCCTACGGATAGTACAACAGAGTAAAAATTTAATTGCAATCGGTTCATTTATTTCGCCCAGATAAAGATTTTTTCAAAAGGGGCGTGGCACCGCCCATTTTCCAGCAAGACGTAATCTTTTTTTTTTATCAGTAACATTTGAAATTTCGGTTTGTGTGGGCGGTGCCACGCTCCTTTGTCTAAATTTTGTTTTCATGTAGCCTATGATAGAAGTCCTGCGGACAGTACCAGTATAACAATTTTTCAATAAGGGGCGTGGCACCGCCCATTTTCCAGCAAGACCCAATCCTTCTTATACCAGTAAAATATGTAGCAAATCTCATCTTCATACCCCTAATGGCTCCAGCTATATGATTAACTCAAATTTCGGTTTGTGTGGGCGGTGCCACGCCCCTTTTTCTAATTTGTTTTTATGTAGCCTATGGTAGAGGCCCTACGGATAGTACTACACCGTTAAAATTTCATTGCAATCGGTTCATTTATTTTGCCCAGAAAAATTTTTTCAAAATGGGTGTGGCACCGCCCATTTTCCAGCCAGACGTATTCTCCTTTGTATCGGTAACATTTGTAGCAAATCTCATCTTCATACCGCTAATGGCTATTAAGATATGACCGATTAAAATTTCGGTTTGTGTCTAATTTTGTTTTCATGTAGCCTATGATAGAGAAAGTACCTCACAGTGAAAATATCATTACAATCGGTCCATTTATTTGGCCAATATAACTATTTTTTAAAAAGGGGTGTGGCACCGCCCACTTTTCACAAACAAAGTGCCAAATCTTGACTTCGTACCTATAATGGTTTAAAAGATACAGCCATTTTCCAATTCGAGTTGTATGGGGCGGTGCTACGCCCATTTTAGCCCCTTGGAGTCCGAATTTCCAAAAATCCCTTCTTAGTGCGCGCCTACGTCATAGGAGTAACCTACATTCCTAATTTCAATGTTCTAGCTTTTGCCGTTTGGCCTGGCGAATGATCAGTCAGTCACCCAAGCCTTTTATATATATAGATAAGAGATGTATTTCACTCCTAGCCGTTCGGGGTTTACTGAGGATGAGGGTATATGTAAGTTGTATTATCCAATTGAAATTGTCTTACTCGTGTTTTACCATTTCTATTTTGTAGGGATGTATATGCAAATATTTGTAAAGTATGTGGTTTTAAGATGTTCTGGCACATTTACGACGTTTGCTTGCATTTCGTAACACTTCCGCCCACCCTACCTTGTCGAGGCTGCTCGATGCAGCTGCCGTTTCAAATGTATTTTATTTTCTATTCTGTTGTTCTACCTCAATATACACCGCCAGAATTGTGTTTGACAGATATTTATTTTACCAATTTGTACAAAAACATAAACAAACTTCTTAATTAATCCATTGGCACGATGTGGCGATTGCTTACTTGAATTTCTGAAGATTCGTAATTTTGATCGTTCAGCTTATTACAGTAAACCCTAAGTATAAGATGACATTTTGTACAACACGTGTAACTCCTTCTGTGACAGCGCCAACTAAGGGTCATAGAGATTCCCCTTTGAGCAATTAGAAAAACAATTTAAATCGTTATGTTTTATAAGAGAATTATTGCATTGTATTTGTACACATATAAGAGAATTCCAATGCGGGTGTGGTGTTTTAACATGTCGACTTGCAACATCTAGGCTATGGACATGCGCCCTCTGAGGCACAACATTCAATAAAGTTTGAGTTTGAAGAGGAGAAATTTGAGATATGAACAAGCATGTTGTTGTCGTTGCATTGGCGACAAGTTGGAAGCATAAACGTTTTATGAACAATAAAATTGCAATTAAAGTGTAATTACAAAAATAAAGAAAAATATGTATTAAAGTTTAATTTGAACTTTTGATATATGATTTCGAAATTAAAAAAAAAAAATCTCTCCAAGTGGAGTTAAACTAGTTTAAGTGAACTTATGGCTAAGGGCAAAGGAAACTTAAACTATATATCAGTAACCCCTTTAGAGCACACATGTAATAGTATGAGGGAATATATTTAAGATGATTTACATGTTCCCATATACAGCTAGATGATGATTATCTTGGGTTAATGCAACTTTCCGAAAAGTTTCAGTTATAAATTATCACTTTCCAGCAGTGATATCGACACTTGTGTGAATTACTTATATTAAAACCATCAAGTATTTTGTCTCCTTAATCTCTTTAGCCACCCTGCTCAGCTTTGTTAAACTCTTTTTTAGGCTCATGATTGCCTTTTGTTGCAAAATTGTCGTTTAGTTCCTTTTTGTGTTATTCCTTTTTTTGTTTTGTATGCTGCCTTTCTCGTCCATAAAATGTGTTAAAAAGTTTTTGATAAAATGTCTTAAGCGTAAAAAATGCAGATGTTGCAGTTCTTGTTTGAGCTAACGTGTCTAGAATCTTTTTTTCCACTTGGCTTTATTTTAGTTTAGTTTTTTTCATTTTTTTGTTGTTTTGTTTCGCAAAAGCACACACACAAAAAGAGAGCATCGAGATGTGCACAGCAACAACATTGCGGAGATTTATGACTGTTCCATGTTGTTTCCACAGTAAAGTTGTTTTGCTCCTGCCATTACTCTTTACGCCCGCACATGTTCCTTGCACATATCCATATACATCACCAAACGCCACAAGGAACGTTAAACAACATTGGTATAGAAACGAAATCAGCTCAACTTTGACATCATTTTTTGTCAGTGTTAAGAATCATATTTGAAAAGTTTACAACAACTTTGAAGAGGCATGCATTATGGTGTCACAGTGGTTGCTGCATGTGGTAACATTGAAGTTAAAGTTAGCCGATGTGTTGAGGGCGCACAGTGAAATGCATAGACTGCTTGTGGTGAAATGGATATTCAAGTGGAATTGATGTCTAGTGGAATAGGATCAAAGATATATGTTAGTCATCTAGAAACCTGTTTTTATGATACAAACAATCCAACAATTTACTATTATAATATTCTTACAGTAAATAATATTGCAAATTTATTGAACGTAATTTCTGAATTGAATTTAGGTATTATGTCTTGGGGATCTATGAACTGCTAGCAGAAGTAAATGAGAAGAAAGAAGAAATTCTAACTATATTTGTTTTAAAAATACACCTACGTGCGCATAAATTATATATACTAGTATATGGAACATGGTGAACAGAAATACATCATCTTACAGATGTTAAAGACATTAATTAATCAGTATGTTTTTAATTAAGTAAAATATGAACTTTGTCCTCTTTGCGCCACACTATAATTAGCCACAACCGCCAGCAAATAACTTCACTCGAAAGAACAAATAGAACCGCCCCCGAACCGAATTAAAACCACACTACCGACCTCGATAAGAAATATTTTCATACTCTTTAATATCGCTCTTAACTCAATGGACTGTAAACCATCTCCGCCTTTTTTTTCAAAGGACCAATAGAAACTACCACCACCGAACCGAGATTAAAACACAGCCGCACCTCCTGAGATGATATTTGAAACTGATTTTATTAAAAAATACTTCAACTTAAAACTAAATACTTCATCTAAACTGCAGATATGCATACACACTAGGGCACCCCACTTAAACCTAAAGACCCTTGCACCCATCCCTTCCTTATCACTAATGCATACACGCAGAGCATTCCACACAAGGCAGACTCTTATACGTTGCTCCGGTTAAATGAACCGATCGCAGTAAAACCTAAATAAACAATTCAAGAGGGGACTGGCCGTGGCATAATAGTTAAAACACGCTACTACCATGCAGGAGATCCGTGGTTCGATTATCGGCTCCAGTCATCTACATATTTCTTTCATTGCCCGCCCTCTCGATGTTGTCGACATCAGCTTCGCAGTATATGTGTCAAGTCAATCAGCATGTCTAGTAAACACTTCCCAAACAGTGACGTTCGCATTCGTCGATAAGCAAGTAGGTGCCGTTTGCTGTGAATCTAAAATAGAAAGCGTTTTAATTTACAACAACGCGAGAAGCATCCAATACCTCATTCATGTGCGTAATAGGAATTTAATTTAAAAAAAAAACAACTCAAGAAGTGACGAGATCCCAAACAATGTGGGATAAAATCTTAGCTCAACCCAGACGCAAGACACTTGTGTGTACCATTTATTCTTCATATTATTCATCTTAATATAAAAACGCACCATGTTTCATGAACAACAATGTCAAACTATCGCTGTGAACTTTCACAAAATATATTGGCCATATTTCAAATAATAATAACATTGTCTTACTTATTTTCCCTATGCATCCTATTAATTAGATATGGGAGAGTAACTCGCATATGTATTTTAAGACTCACCCAACAGCACCTACAAATTAAAGACTCGGAATTTCGGAATTTAAGCTTGTTTTGAGAAGCTTTTACTAGATATGAAGATAATTTTAAGGGACCTTAAGCTTCATATGTTAATAGCAGATCGTAAATCAAATCTATATTGTTCTCACTCTTATGGTTACCCAAACATATTGTAAACACATTTTCAGGTGGAATTTTACAATATGTAAAATTTTCCCTCAATCTTTAGTTTTACTTACTTACTTAGGCTGGCTATTCCTTCCAATCGTAGATTTTGATTATATTCCGCATGTAGAAAAGTATTATATGCGCTTCAATCTTCTGCTCTTCTTCTCATGATCATCACACCAAGTTCTGAAAAGTTTCTGTAATCTGATCTTTCCAATCGAGTTTTAGTCGAGCTGGAGCATTTTTATCCATGCATACAGAATGACTAAGTTTTACCACCTCAATGTCAGTATACAGCTCGCACAGGTCATGAGTTATACGACGTCGATACCCTCTGTTAACGATGATGGGTCCATATATTTTACGGAAAATTTAACTCTCGAATACTACTAGCACCTATTCTTTCGCTTGTGTCGTAACCCAGGATTTTGACAGAATACATCAAGACAGAAAGAACTAGTATCTGGTATTGCTGTCATTAAATCGCTTGCTTAGTCCGTAATAGCATCTATTCGCAACACGATTCTCTTCTGCGGTTGACGTCATTTGTTTCATTGATGGCGGAACCTAGGTATATACACTCATCTACCACTTCGAAATTATAGTTGCCAACGTTCACGAAGCGTCCTAAACGAGGAGTGTCTTTATACGTTGGAACTAATAACTTCGTTTTGCCCTCGTTCACCAGTATACCCATTTCCGTTTATTCCTTCTATATTCCTAAGAAGGCTGCAGACACATCCCGCAGTTTTTGACCGATGATGACTACAACATCAGCGTACTGCGAACGATATGCAATATGTGACTTTTGTTGAATATTATGCACTTGTGTTTACTGCAGCTTTCCTTATTATCATCTGCATTACTATGTTGAAGAGCTCACACGGTATGCTGTCGCTACGCCACAGGCCTCGTCTGGTATAAAATGGTTCCATAAGTTTCTTGCCAATTTTCACAAAAGACTTCGTGTTAGGCAGCGTCATTTCGCAAAGACGTATCAGCTTCGCAGGAATACCATACTAAGCCATACTTACTTACTTACTTAAGTGGCCTATTACAACTTACGAACGTAGGTCATAAATTTGAGGCCTGAAGTGTTAAAGAATTCCACACGCTTCGGTCTTCTGCGTGCGTTCTCCAGTTGGTCCTACCAGATAGTGGCACATCGCCAACCACTTGGTCCTTCCAACGAAGTTTGGGTCTCCCTGCTCTGCGCCGTACTTCTGGTTCGCCTTCAAACACCGTTCTCGCTGGAGCATTTACATCCATCCTGGCAACATGCCCCAGTCATCGTAGTCGTTAGATTCTGACTCTTTTAGCTACGACGATGTCGTGGTAAAGCTCATACATCTCATGGTTCATCTGATGGCGAAACTCGCCGTCAACACAGATAGGTCCATATATATGTCCCATGATTCGGCAGCATACAACAGGCCGGGTAAAATTAACACCTGGTATAGCTGTTTCTTAGTATTCCGAGATAAGGTGGTGTTACTAAAGTGCGTAAAAACATCTATTGGCTAGCACAATTCTCCGCTTAATTTCTTGGCTGACATTATTTTTCTTGTTGACGGTAGATCCGAGGAAGGTAAACTCATCTACTTCCTCAAAACAATAATTTTCAACGTTGACGCTGCGTCCCAATCGAGAGGACTTTTTGTTCGTCGAAATCATTATTTTTGTTTTGTCCTCGTTGACCGCTAAACCCAGTTTTGCTGACTCCTTTTCTAGCGATGAGAAAACTGCAGTCACATCCCGCAGATTTCGGCCAGTGATGTCTATATCGTCGGCATAGGCTAGTGGCCAGACATGTTGACACCAGCCTTTCTCATCACCTTCACCATAACAATATTAAATAGTGTACGGTACAGGCTATCACCCTGCCTTACACCTCTTTCTGTGGTGAATGGCTCATGGCCATACTAAGTCATGGCTCCAAGTAATTTCCAAAGCCCGTATAGGGGTGTTGAAGGCAGCTTTATAGTCGACAATCTGTTTCTCTTGGGTCTTTTCCAGGATTTACCGTAGTGTGGACATTTCGTCACACTGATAAGGGCCCATCAAGTGGGATAAAACTGGCTTTAGTTTTTCACATAGCACTTTTGACTGGACCTTATATGCGATGGGTAAAAGGCTGATCCCACTATAGTTGTAGCTCACACTTTGATCATCAGCACATGACATAGATTCCAATTATCAGGCATGCTCTCTTTAAGCCAAACCGTGCCTAGGAGCTGGTGCATGCTCGTTATGAGCTCATCGCCACAGGACTTGTAGAGCTCTGCTTAAAGTCCGTTGGAACCGGTTGCCACGATATTGCTTTTCTTACCTCGGTTTGGGCAATCTGCGTCGTCAATAATTGGCGTGATAATTTAACGTGCATTGCTTTTCGTGTTAGGCAATTGCTAGAAATGTTCTGTCCATGCATGCAGCACATCTGTCACCAGATTTCCATCCTACACCTTACAGGAGAGGAGCACAGTACCGTAACCTATTGTTTTTACCTTATGGTAAATGTTTTACCTTTGTTCCTTTGTTCCCTTAAATATCTGTCTCGCATCTTTTACTGCCTTTTTGTGTAGTGGACCGGTCTCTACATTAGGCCTCGACGAGGCATCTACATTTTGCTTTCACTGCCGGCCCCCTCGATGTTGTCGACAGCAACTTTGCAGTGTCGAGTCAATCGGCCTGTCTATTAAAAGCTTCCCAAACAGTCGATTAACAAGTAGGTGCCGGTAGTTGTGAATCGAAAAATGGAAAGCATGTTAATTCAGGACAACGCGAGAAGCTATCCCATACCTCATTCAAGGTGTGCAAAGGGAAAATAAGTTTTGTTTGTGTAGTTCCCTAACATTCCGGTTCGCATTGCCCTATAAGCAGCATTCCTCTTCCTCAGACGCTAGTGTTTCGCGATGTCACGCTTTCTAAGTTACATGTGTTTTTCGCTCTGTTCAATTTGCAACCAGGCAATGATCCGATGCAATATTAGCGGAACACGAGCACGACCATGATACTCCATACCTTCCATCGATTACCACAAGATCAATTTGATTTTTTGTGTTTTGATCGGAGGATTGCCTTGTGGATATCAAGTTGCCTTGTGAAAAACTTTATGCTGAAATTGGTTCTGCTCACTGTTATGTTCCTTGTCGCTGCGAAGCTTACCAGCCTAAACCCGTTGTCGGACGTGTTGGTATGTAGTCTAAATTTACCGCTCAATGGACCAAAAACATCTTCCCTTCTATTTTTGCTTTAAAATTTACGAGGACAATTTCAATGCCGATCCTCTTCATCTTTCTGCGTGGTATGTGAACAAGTCATCGTAATGTTGAAATAATTAGCCTTTATGGATATTCTTTCACTAACAGGATTAAAACTCTAGACAAGGTGTCCGAGTCTCTGGCAAATCACAAATCGACATCCAAATTCGTGCTTTTCCGCATGACAGCTGTAATAGATGTCGCAATTTTCAAGTCGCGACCATCCCTGTTCTGTCCATCTCATCTCCTGAATGACGGTGATGTCAGCCTTGTATATTTTGAGGACATCCATCCACTAGTCGGATTGTGCCACCTTCTCAATTAAGAATCCAGATGTTCTAGATTCATATCCTAAAATCGTGGCCCTTATAACATTTGTGGGTTTCGTCAACATTTGAAGAGTTCCGTTTGTTACTTTTTTAATTTCGTGTTTTCATAAAACGTTAAGAACCTGAAGGTGGGTGGCTAGCCAACCGACAGGGTTTGTCGCTCACTATCTGCCGCTATTCATGATAAAAATATTACGAACAAAGTTACCCAAGTGCCACCATGTGGAGGTGGAGTCGGCTTGAGATGCAAGATTCACTATACACCCGTAACGTCACCCAATTTTCAAGTTCATATTGTCGAAATTTTTCGAAAACCTCATGAAACCGCTTTACGATCTAAATAAAAAGGATGTGTCATCTATGAAAGGTCTAAGACTCTTTTATTAGACAAACAATAAGTTCAGTTTAGCATCATTAGTAACTCTCCAAACATATAAGTTTATTTTCATAAAATTTATTTTTCCTAATTTCAAACTATTCTACTTTAGAATTCATACTACCGCAATGTATTTTAATTTTATGGCAATATCTTTATTACACCAATTTTCCACCATTGCTCCGATGTGTGGGGAACAATTTCAAATAAATATAAAATACTTTAAATAATTTCACATTTCCTTGTGCCAGGCAACTTGTAAAGTGCAAATTACATGCTCTGCAATTTGTCCCTTTTCGTTGTTGTTGCTGCTGTTGTTGTATTTTATAGAGTTTTAAAGTTTGCTAAATCAATTCATATTACAAAATAATACTGCAATTGTTTAACAGAGTTTATTTACGAAACGCACGAACAATGGAAACCTTTGTAAAGTATTTTCTAATCATTAGAAGTTTTACTCTCCGCTCTTCGGTCTGCAGCAACACAAATAACTTTCGCCTCACAAACACCCGGAAACGCACAAACTAGTGCGAAATAGGGCTGACTGACAGACACATTCAGAGTGGGCCGCCCGCCACTGCTGCCATACAACAAAATGAACAACGTTTAGGAGGCTGACGTTGCGGAGGTTACACAGAATTCCAAAGTTTCCATAATGTTTGGGAGAAAGTTAAGAAAATTTGATATTTTTAGTGGATGGTCTTTGTGTAGGGATTCACACTATTTATCCTCGCCACAAATGGTTATCATCATATTCTTTAGTCAAACAACAAGAGCAGCAACAACAACAACAATAACAAGCGTACCAAATATTTGGCCAGCAGTAGAAGGAAAAGTTAAAGAGACTTAGTTAAATGCTGGTCGTCGGATGGTCCTAGGAGTTGTGGTGCTTCCTAGTCCTTTTGTTTGTTGTACGAACGTACTTTCATCTTCAAGTTGGATATTTTCGAAGGAGCTTATATGAAATTTATGCCGTATCCTCAGAAATCCAATGGTTTAACTTTTATCTTTTATGAGGGTGCACAGAAGTAGTAGTGGTAGTAGAAGTATTAGCACTATGCACATGGGTTGGTTGGGAAGGGCGGTGGAATGGCAAAAGACCAACTTGAATATCTGGCTAAGCATAATAAACAATTTATTTTTAAAAACGATTGTCATGAGTAGTTGCAGTCATAAACAATGATTAGGGATATTAGTTTGAGGAATTTTTATTTGTGAAAAATGGTCAAAACCCAAACTTGGCAATAGGGCTGGTAAATTTTATAGGGTGTTTATGGTACTCTAGATTTTTTAAATCATCATATCTAGCTGAGTGTGGGAATAAATCTGGATTAAGATAACTATATGTGTGCTGAATATACATATGTAGATTGATCTAGGGCACACATATAGAGTATTGGATGAACTACTTCAAATACGATACACAGAAAAAAACCTTTAAAACGGAACCTCCTAAATATTGGCGCAAATGGAATACGATACATGCTTTAAAGATGTGCACCTGGAACTTACAAGGCTGACATCACCGCCATCCCGAAAATGAGATGGATCGACGAGGGATGCTCGCCACGTACATATTGGGACATGCGGAGAAACGCAAATTTGGTTGTGGATTTGATATTGGTCACAGACTCAGACATCTTGTCTCGCGGATCAATCCTGATAGTGAGCAAACATCAATGCAAAATATTTGTACATAATACCTGGACGGAATACAAGGACGTCTAGAGTAAATATACGACCGTTGCCCTGGCCACGACACTAAAATTGTCTTTGGAGATTTTAAAGCAAAAGCAGGAAGGGAAGTTGTTCTTGGTTCATCGATCGGTTAACTCTATCTGCATACCGACACGTCCGACAATGGGTTTAGGATGATTAGTTTGGCAGCGGCAAGTTATATGGTAGTGTGTTACTACCACTACCTACAGGTTTCAACATAAAGATATCCGCAAGGCAACCTAGCTTTCCCCCGGTCAGAACTTCAAAAATGAAATTGATTATGTAGTAACCGATGGAATGCATGGATTTGGTGTCATGGACGTGCACATATTCCGTGGTGCTAACATTGGCTCGTATCATTACTTGGTTGCACCTAACGTCCGCACAAGATAAACAGAGTGAAAAACGCACGTAACCAAAGACAAAGAAAGATGGACATCGCGAAGCTGCCAACCCCAGAGATAGCCACTGTCTACTCCAACCAGCTCTCCCAATTACTACGACACAACGCCTCTACTTCCGACGTTCCCGATACAGCACTTTGCTCATTTGATGGCAACCGCCGCAAAAACGACGCTCAGACGAATGCTAGTACGATGTAGAATGTCGCATAGCGTCTTAGGAACAAAATGCTGCTTATAGGGCAACGCTACAGCCAATTGTAACCCGGGCTGTTAGGGAACAGGACAAGGAGACAGTAAAATGGGAGAGTCAGCTATTTAAGCGCAAAAAACGTCAGATAAAGGAACGAGAGAACGAAGGTATAGAGCGAAGCCCAAAGATTTTCCCAGAAAGTAAAAGCAAAATGCGACGGTAATGGGTTCCCCTCCTGTAAGGACAAGAATAAAAATCTGGTTACAGATACAGAGTGTGCTATATAAATGAAGAGAACACTTCCAGCAACTGCTGGTTCCAGAAGGCAGCGCACATGAAGGTATCACGCCAATAGTTCACGGCGGCTTAAATTGTATTCACTTTTATGCCGGCCTTCGTCACTATTTTAGTTAATTTAGATATGAAGCAACAAATATTAGCGCAATATTGTCAGAAAATCCAATAGTCTTAACTCCAACTGGTAAATTAAGTTGTAGGATTCCATTATACATAACGTTCCGCAAGAGGGACCAAGTATGGACCCTTGTGGAACGCCTCCGGTAACCACATATTTCCTGAACCACTCGATTTCTGAAGTAGTCCTGTATGAATGACATCAGTTATTGGGGAGTACTTAGATTCTGCAATGTCTGTATAGTTTCCTTTCAGTTCGGAGAGTTGAAAGCGTTCTTCACATCTAAAGTTACAACGACACAGTAGTCGTTTAATTGTCTCCTCTCATTTATTGCCTCTCTTGCTGTTCCCACAAGAAGTTTAATAGCATCTATTGTTTGTTTGGATTTTCTAAACCCGAACTGGTATTCCGATAGTTCATTTGCTGACAACAGCTAACGGCATCTATTTGTTTATCGACGAATGCGAACGTCAAGGTTTGAGAAGCAAAAAGAGCCAAAGGCTACCGAAAAATAATAAATACCATTAGAAGCAAAACGTTAGGAAAGTTCACCGGTAATGAACCTCCAAAAATGTTTGTCGAAGGAGACTTAACAAGGAGGCAGTGAAAGTTGATACACGATTCCAATAAGGTTTCGCTCTCTTGTTATACTCGTATACTGCTATCCCACACCAGAGTCTGTCCGAGTTACGGAGACGTAAGTTGAAATGGTGCTTTAAGACTTACTCGACCACATAGTAATTATGACTTTGTCTTGAGGATGTGTTTTATAACTGCGATGCAGTAAAATTGGAAAACTTAGAACTTACCGCAAAATGGAGCTGTGACGGCTCTAGGCCAATCGCCTATTCATAGTTATCAGAAAAATAGCTTCAACGATGTTAACATAATCCAAAGTTCATTGGTGCCCTAGAGTTTGCAATGATTGGGAAAGACTAGAAATTTTATGACCAAGTTTTTAAGGATTTTTTACCTTATCTTCTTCTACTTATTTGGCAGCAACAACCGGTGAATCCAACGAAGTTTTGGTCGCCCACCTCCTGCTCCGCTCTCTCCACGCATTCGTTCTATTTTAACGCGCTTGACTACGTTGATGTCATTATGCAGCTCATGGTTCATGACTGACATTATTATATTTGTTTACGGCGAAGCCAAGGTAGGCAAAATCATCTACCACATCAAAATTATAGTTGTCAACGTTCAGTCCCCATTTATCACCAGACCCATTTATTCCGACTACTCCTGAATGCTCGAAAAGAGCGTAGTAACATCCCTCTGTCCACGGCCTCATCAGTATATGCGATCAGCACAGTGATTTTTGATGGCGCTTCATCACCAAAATCCGAAAAAAAGTTGACTGAGATATTCTTGTCTGGATTATCCACGGTAAAGATCGTAAAAAATTATTGGACGAAAATTTTTTCGGGTTAATTCCATTTTTTTACTGAGATGAATTGTTCGACACACTGTAAATAGAAAAATGAAAGAAAAATAAATAGAAGAATAAAATAAATATACAAAACCCTGACCTCGAGCTTGACTTATTACTAATAAGTTTAACCAGTAAGAAAGTAGGTACCAGAAGGTACCAGAAGGGGCTTGTCTAGACTTTCAGATTTTTTTCTCAAAAACTTTGTCCTGTTATAGCTTAACAAAATACAGAATATTGGCAGGATCGTGTCGAGTGTATTGATATTATTATTCCATCTCCAAAGTGGGCGGGGTAGTACATTTGTATGGGAGGTACCAGAAGGGAGTGTCTAGACATCCAGGTTTTTTCTCAAAAACTTTATGCTGCATGAGCTTTACAAAATACCGAATTTGGGGACGATCGCGTTGGGTCTATTAATAATATTAATTGATTTCTAAAGTGGGCGGTACCAGATGGGCAAGGGAGGTACCAGATCCTGCTATAGCTTTACTAAATACAAATGGTATGTAATGGACTCTGGACACAACATAATCTATCATAGCTTCAAAGGGAAGAAAACTCGTTGTTATATACTTGTGTACTGCTATGATCACCGGATGTCGAAAATGTTTAGGGAAAAGTGTTTACACTACTTGTCTAAGTAACATGGGGACATTACAGCGCAGCGGTTTTCGTTCCTTTTAAACAGTACAAAACATGATTAGAAAATATCGTATATTCGTATATTCTAATCTGCACTCTGGCCTGCTTTAATGCACTCTGCGTCTGGACATTTGAGCCTCGCATGTGCATATTATGCCAGAAGTAACGGCGTTTACCTTATCCAGCTCTTGTCTGCAAAACATTTCCGAAAACACTTAATTCTGCTTTATGATACCAGGTCCTTTAAAGTTGTAAAATCTTACTTGCGCTACTTCTTGCTATATTACTAGCAACCATTATAAGTAACTTGAAGTTAGGTGTTAGAGAATACTACACCCGAAGCAATCCCCAGACTTTGGATGTGTTCCCATTATTTCTAATTACATGTAGGTGGACTTCTCAGCTTTGCAATCCAATTGCATTATATAACACACGTAGAAAAACATTATAAGCGCTTCGATCTTTTGCGCTTCTTCTCCTGTTAGTCACACCAAGATCTGCAAGGCTCTCAGTAACCTGGTCTTTACAACAAAGTTTTGGTCGCCCTCTTCTGAGCCGTCCATCGAGTTCATTGTCGAAGACTTTTCGAGCTGGAGCATTTTCGTCCATGCGATCAACAGACCTAGGCAATGCAACTGCTGACATTAATGTATCTGACAACGTCAATGTTAGTGTACAGCTCAAGATTCATACGATGCCGATACTCTCCGTTTCTCTCGAATACTGCCAGAACCGATTCAACCGCTTGTGTCATAACCCACGATTCTGAACCATGCATCAAGACAGGTAGAATCAGTATCTGGTATAGCTGGATTTTTGTTCGTCGAGAGAGGGCTCTGTCATTAAATCGCTTGCTTAGTCCCTAGTAGCAGTTATTAGCAAGCAGGATTTTTCTCCAGATATCGAGGCTGACATTATTTGTTTTGTTAATGGCAGAGCCTAGGCAGATAAAATTATCTACCACCTCGAAATTATAGTTGTCAACGTTCACGCAGTTTCCCAATCTAGTAGATTCTTTGTTCGTTGAAACAAATAACTCCGTTTTGTCCTCGTCCATCATTATACCCATTTTCGTTGATTACTTCTGTATACCTGAGAAGGCTGCAGTCACATCCCGCAGTTTTCTGCCGATTATGGATGGCGTTGATGTCAGCCTTGTATTTTTAAGAACATCCGCCAGTCGGATAGTGGCACCTTCTCTATACAGAGTCCGGATGTTCCAGGTGCGTATCCTTAAATCATGATCCATATTACACTTGCGGGGGTCGTCATTATTTGGAGGGTTTGTTACTTTTTCTTTTTCGTGATTTGTAATCAGTAAGGGACCCGAAGGCTGGTGGCTAGCCTAACTATCAGGGTTCGTTGATCACTATATGCCACTATTCATGACAAAAAAAATATCAAGAATATCGTTGCCTAGGTGCCATCACGAAGGAGGTTGTGATTCAACTTGAGATGCAAGATTCACTTTACTTCCCCAATGGCAGTTATGTCTTAAATTAACATATTTCGATTCTTTTACGTAAATTTTTAACTAAAGGAAACTATTAGATTGTACAATTTTATCATTGTTTTGTCACTTGCTGCCTAAACCAGCATGTAAATATGCTGGCTGCTGAATACGAAAATGCGTAGTTGCAATAAAAATGTCCTTGCCCCATTGCTCTTAGAATTTTTATTTGTACATTTTGTTTAACAAAACTTAATTTAAAAACTCAAATAAAATGTATCCTTTAGAGATAGAGAAAATGTGTGAGAATTGTATCAAAACACTAGACTATCTATGAATACAAACAAATAAAACTACACATATTTGTCTATGCGCATACACATGTTTCTGTAGAAACTTTTCACACACACAAACAAATGTTAGTAACTTATACGACTATTTAACTTTAGGAATTTAGTTAAATTCTAATGCACTTCTGTGCTCTTGCTTACATATTGAATACAAGTGAATCTTTAAGGGCTGGAAACAAAAAGTTACTCGACTTATATTCACTTGTAATTGGTATATACTACCAGTTAAAGTTTAGGTTATTCATTTCAAATGCAGTCGAAATCTGTGGCAACGCCAAGTATATCGATATTAAGTGCAATAGCTGAACCATATGCAATCTTGTGGAGCAAATTTACGTTATGGCATATTTTTTAAGTATTTGAGTTCGTCTTACGATAAAAAAAGTTTATTAGTAGCAAAAAACTTGACGTCCTACTTTTTATATCTCAAGTCATAAAAAGCAGGGCAGTGACATAAAAGATACTTCGTAGACTTCTCTTCTCCCTCATCATTGCAGCTTCTACAAAAATCGTTGTAGGAAAGTTTCTAATCAGCCAGTGATCGGTTATTACAGTTAAGATGTTCCTTAGAGGGACTCTAGATGTCTGAGTCTCTCGCTTATTACAAATCCAAATTCGACCTTTTCCGCATGGCTGCTGTAATATATGTCACTATTCTTACGTCGCGTGCATCTTTGTCCTGTCCATATCATCTCCTGGATGGCGGTGCACAGGATTAAGCAGAGCGATAAACGGACGTAACCAAACACAAAGAAAGCTGGACATCTTGAAGCTGCAAACCCCAGAGATAGCTACTGCCTACTCCAACCAGATTTCCCAACTACTACGACACAACCCCTCTACTTCTGACCTTCCCGATAAACAATGGTAGCACATTGCGCATTCCATGGTAACCGCCACAACAACCGTGCTAGGATATGAAAAACTGCGCTGAGACGAATCTTGGTACAATGAATTGCGCATAGCGTTTGAGGAAGAGGATGCTGCTTATGGGGCAACGCTACAGCCAATTGTATCCCTAGCTGTTAGAGAAAGGCACAAGGAGACAGTAAAACAGGCGAAACAGCAATTAAAGCGAAAAAAAAGTCAGATGAAGGAACGGGAGAACGAGGATATATAGTGGTACAGGGTAATGGGCTCCTCTCCTGTAAGGACAAGGATGGAAATCTGGTTACAGATATGCAGAGTATATGCTTTCAGCAACAGTTGGTTTCACAAGGCAGCGCACGTGAAGGTATCACGCCAATTGTCAACGGCGGCTTAGATTGCCCACCACCAAGTCAAACCGAGGTAAGAATAACGCGGCTGAAAAATAATAAAGAAGACGGTGGAGACAAACTCCCGGCAGAACTCTTCAAGTCCGCTGGCGAGGAGCTGATAACAAGCATGCATCAACTTCTACGCACGGTTGATAGAAATCTAAGTGCATTATGTCTTGTGCTGAAAAAAGGTGATCCAAGTGTGTGCTCCAACTACCGCGGGATCAGCCTTTTACCTATCGTATATAAGGTCCTGTCGAGTGTGCTATGTGAAAGACTAAAACCAGTGTTATCCAACCTGATCAAGCATTATCAGTGTGGCTTCAGTCCTGGTAAATCAACAACTGACCAGAAATTTACACTTCGGCAAGTACTGGAAAAGACCCAAGAGAAGCAGATCAACACGTGCCATCTTTTCGTCGACTATAAAGCTGCCTGCAACAACCCGATACGGCATAAATTACTTGAAGCCATGTCTGCGTTTGGTATTGCAGCGAAGATGATACGTCTTTGCGGAATGAGGCTGACTGCCA